>JAOVVB010052768.1:0-14640 GCA_028570985.1 Heterobranchus longifilis
TTAAAAAAAGAATGAGAGTTACATTTTAAAGAGCAGTTTTCTACCGATACCCTCTTTCAGCTAACTCACAAAATCCCTGAGTGTCCTTCGTGATGTGTTTGTTTTGCGAAAGTTGATATTGCAAAAAACAAAAAACAAGGTATTGTGCAGCCCTACCTGTCTCTGATTGGTGCACGAAAATGTGCGACATCACCTTTTTCCAACAGAGCCCCGCCCACTTCAAACCAGTGTGAAGAGCACAAAAACATACAGAAGTCTCTCATGTTGAATAACGAAAACTGTTCGAACTTTGGCATAAAATTGCATGTTTGCATTGAACTCAATCACTCATAGTAAGCAGCTGATTGAAAATGTTTTCAGGGCCTTTAAAATGAGCCAGACCTCATTAAGTCTAATTATGAATTACAGATAAAAACTGAATCTATTTATATTGCATCCTGAAAGCCTATAAATCCGACGATCGTGCAGGTAAAATTCACAATAATCTTATTTTTAAAGATTTGTTAGGCGTGAACGCAGCCACTAGATGGCGCAGTCCGACACTTTCCCTCCCCGTAGAGAGGGACAGCGTTTTCGACCCGTCCGTTTCAGCTGATCGGTATCGATCGACGAGCGGTGTGATTGCCATTGAGGGAGTTACCGTGCTTCTATTGCATTATAACTGTCGTGTGACCTCTTTGTAGAGAAACAGAAGGTGCCATTTCTTTCTCCCTGAATGTGCAATACAAGCTGTTTCTTGTGAAGGTGCAACTACATTGCTGTCACTCCGTGGTCGTGTAGCTCCACCTGCCCTGGTGTAATAGCACCCTCTCCTGTTTGTATGGAACTAGCACCACCTCCCAGAGGTGGAGGGGCATCAGTTCACACCTTCATCTGGATGTGGCGTGCCGTCTCTAGTTTTCTGGTCTGTTTTGTAATAGAATGTGCTCCTTGGCTGGCCTGCAGGCTTTACAGCTCTGTGTTGTCTTTTTACTGTTTACTGCTATTTAACTGTCCGGTCCTTCAAAAGTTAAAAAAAATAAAAATAAATGAATAAAAAATCAAAAGAAACTGTAGCCTGCTTCTACAAAATCTTAAAGCTCTTCTGATTTGCATATATCGTACTGTAATGTTTTATTTAAGATTTTAGTGAAAAAAGAAATGTCTGCATTTAAACTAAATTATGGGAATTAAAATTACAAAGAATACCTAAATTCCACTGAGTTGTGTGTCTTATTCTTGGAAAGATGTCAATAAGTTGAAGATAAGATGTTTGCTACAAGTTGGAAACTGTTTTTTTTTTTCACTTTTATTACTTTATTTCAAACGTACGTGCAACAAGATGATATAATTTAACGCTATATCATAGGCCTCATGTCCTCATGTCTTATCAGACAGCCTATGTGGTAACGGGATAAAAATGTTCAATGATTTGTGTATGCAGTATACATTTGCCAGGAACTATTAATATTTGTTGTTTGTTTAATCTTCATCTAAGACAGGCTTTTCAAACACATGGGAATCTTTTCCATATTTTTGGCCAATATTAAGGCAGAGATGCTATTTAGATGTTAAAGTAAGTAGAATAGAATATGTCTAGGCCTAAACTTGAAGTGCCCTGGTGTTGTACTGTTTTGGGGACAGGTAGGCTACACACAAAAATGATGGTTCTTCTGCGGTTCTTTGTGGTGGTATGACGAGCACCGCTGCTGAACTACTTTTGACCAGAGCACGTACCCAGGCAAACCAAACCCTGCGCGCACCAATCAGTGTGCAGGTGCGCGCATCAATCAGTGTGCAGGTGCGCGCCGTCTGTCAGTGCGCGAGCGGCCCTCGAGAGAAAACTCGAGAAAAGAAAGCTGGATTCAACAACCCGGTTCCAGAGACGGAAGAAAGCAGACATTTTTAGGTGAGTAGGCTATATCTTAGCGTTAACTGCCACATAAACTATTAACGTTATTTGTTTGTCAGGGGGAACATTTAATTTGGAAACGTTGTACTACGTGCTAGTGGATGCAACCTGCTAAGGCTAGCATAGCTCCCCAGGGACGGTAACGCTAAATTTCCCAAAGTCTCGCGAGACGCAAAAATGTGGGTCAACCTCGCACTAATTGCAATTGCAAAAGTGATTTTGTTTCGTCAGTATGTTCTGAATGACAGAACAGACAGTGACCAACATTGTTGGACATTTAAATACATTTGGCCATGCTGTATTTTATCAATAAAGCAAAAAACAAAAACAAACATACAGTATATTAGTGAGTGAATTTATTAGGATCACATCATCATATTGATTGTCATTGTAAGCAATAGACAGAAATAATTGATCAACTGCTGATCAAACACTACAGATGAATAGGTTAAAAAATAACTAATGGATATCACCATTAACTTACCCAGTAGGCCAAATATAGCAGTAGTAGTTGCTCACAATTATTATTTGATAATTTAACAACTTAGCATATTTGCTGGTTTGACTATTATTTTAATATAACTGCAAGGAAGTCTTATTATTTCAATATTTACTGTTTACTCCTAATCTCTTTATAACCTGTAAACATCTACAATATTAACTTTATTTCTGGTTTTGTAACTATACTATCTGCAGTATATTGTAGTGCCCTAAACATGTAGTGCTGTGGCGGTCTCTGCTCATTTCCTCCCACTTTGCATGCATTTGGTTTCCTACAGCAACCGTCCTCTTTAAAGACTGAATGAATGTGCCAGATCTTTTCAGGCTGCTGTTATTTAGGGGTTTTGAGCTCAGATAATAATTCAGTCACTTGGCACAGATTGCATTTTGTTTTAGTTCCCAGCACTGTGGCTGTCTGTGCTGGCTTTAATCTACAGTAATGCTGAAAAATGCTGGTTTGATGCTGCCTGGCACACAGTGAGTGGCACCATTTCCATTCAGTGCTGGGATAATGGTTTCCATTTCATGTTGGTTAAATCAGTAACCAACATGAAATGGAAACCATAACCTCCCTGCAGTCACAGGGGAGAGACATTGTTCATGGTTTGTGAAAGGTATTTGTTCATCTTGATTTTCTTTATTTGTGGTTCTTGTGTTCATCTTAATTGACAACAGAAAGCCTACTTAAACTGAGGTTTATGGTGCCTTTTCCCAGTGTAATTTGCAGCATGTAGCATGGAGAATCTAAAGTTATCTATCCATCACCATATCAGATGGCTTTTTGGCATACTCTGTAAAGACAACTGAAATCAAATCTGTTAGATTTCTGTCTATCAGAACCCCCTTCAGCAAGTCCGGCTGAAATTAAATAGCATATTTTTCTTCTGCTACAGTATACATATCTGCTGTGTAAATCACAAAATCACAGTTTTTTGTTTGCATCGATTCAACAGAATACCTTTAGTTCCCCGTCTACCTGGTGTAGAGCTTGTTCTCACACAGCCAATCAAATTGTTTCATTATAAACTGCATTGAGCAATGATGTCACTGTTAAGTGAATGCTGAGTATTTTAACTGAGGCCTCTCCTTAAGTCCATTTACTGGTTATTATATAGCCTAGATATTTATAAATAATTTTTTTCCTGAAGTTTGAGTAAATCTAAAGGTAATATTCCACACTTTTCTTGGCATATTACAAAGAAGCAACTGAGTGTTTGTCCATCTGGGCTTAATGTTGTCATATGTGGACTACATGCCTGGCAGGGTCACCTGTGCCAGTGCGTGTGATATTGGGAGACCAGAGAACAACGCCACCAAAAGAAGACGACCGTGAGGCCCTAAAAAGTAAGTAAGTGGACCTTTTGATTACTTTGCGACCACATTCGTCATTTGTTCCTACTCTTTAATACAAGCGTTTTACTAAATCAGCGCCCCCAGCGGTGGGAGGAAATGCGACCCATGTGAGCTTTTTCTGTCCTAATATACCTAAACATAACGGTCATGGTTTTAAACACGATGTTGTTTCAGCAGGCTGAGGCAACAAAACTTGGTACGATTAGAAAAAAGGTTGTAGTTTGGGTTAAAATCAGTATATTTGTTACATTCATTCAATTCCGTGCATATATACATTACATAAATACGCATGTGACGCAGAACGTGACGTAGTTCCGGTTGTTACATTAACTTAAAAATAACTTTAGAATAATAATTTTGAAATGGGACACAGACACCGGTCTCCCAGGTCAAAGTCCTGCGTTTGATTGACCCATCCGCCCTAAAATCACTTTCTCGGTCTAAATACTACGTGACATGACTGACGTGATTCACTGCAGATGACTGTTGGTGGTTGAGTTGCATTGTGGGTAATGTAGGCACCAGGTTTTGACAAGGAATAATAATGTGTGGAAAACATTTTTGGTTCTGCTGCATCGATTTTGATTTTGGCAGATTTGGTTTCAGAAATGAGGTTGACAAAAACAAACAGTTAATTTTTTGTTGAAACTGTTTTATAGAGGTGTTGATTCAACTTTGTGATCATTTTGGAAGGTGCTGTTGAATTGTATAGGTGTTTCCATTACTTTGTCCACCCCATTACTATCAAGGAGGGGAGGCTAAATAACAGAAACACCCCACCTGTACTGCATAATGCAATACAGTTCAACTGCACCATAAAATACACTCTCCAAAATGATTAGAAAGAAATCAGATGTTTATTATTAAACAGGTTTCTGCTTTCTAATAATCATAGTATAACAAAAAAAGAAATGCGATGTAAACGAGCCCTGTGCTTTACTGCCTCATCTTTGACTGATGTGCAATTGTAGTGTGTTTAGGAGAATATTACAATAAATACAGAGTTTTTTTTCTACACCTGAAATACATGCAGGAGGAGTGAAGTAGTTTTTTCAGGCCTGAGTCTGCAGGTCCTTCAGGCTCCATTATATTAGGCCCCAACAAAGTAGCAATGATATATAAATATATTGCATGTCTGCTGTAGTCTGAAATCTTCCATTATTTCAGTCCACCTGTACTTGATTTATTCTAGCATGCAAATCTGATGTTGCACTGCTGAGTGAATGAGGACATGCATCAGGAGATGACAAAACTAATTGAGATTGAACTTGACCTGTAAGATAGGTGTTTATTTTTACCATATGCTGTACATGCTCACCAAGAAGTTAGCAACTGAGAAAAGAAAAACAAGAAAGTAAAAACACAAACCAGAGAGCAGGGTTGGGTTAGTTAATTTCCATCCAAAACAATTTTATTGTCCTCCAAACTAAAAGGTTTACCCTGTGATTTGGCTTGTTCGCTGAGCCAAAAACATACATTGCATTTCTTCAGGTAGCAGTGGAGGCATACAAAGATCTTTTTGACTGAGAGAAATTAATGGAAAGAGCAATACAGGAGTCTCTCCTTCAAGTCACATGAGTAATCTTTGCATTCATGAGTAATGGAGAGAAGATTAATTTCACGGGAAGCTTGAGAAAGTAGCGCCTGGTCTTCCATAAAAGAGAGAGGGGGAAAAAAAAAAACAACAACCGTGTGAAGGCCAGGTTGTATTTCTTCCATGTTAGAAAAGGCCTGAAAATGGTCACACTGAAGAGATCGTGTCATCTCCGTTTGCCTCCGAGTTGCCTTTATGTAGAGCATCTGTAGTGTACACAAATGGACACTGGATATGCAATTCAAAACCAAAGTGCCCACAGTCGATATAAAGCAAGGTCACATGACCCAAAACAGGTGATGTCACACAAGGGGGAGGGGGGGGGGGGGGTTGAGACTGGACATGAATATAACCAAACGCGGCCATCAGTCTGTCAGTGTGTGTGTTTGTGTTTGTGTGTGTGTGTGTGTGTGATGCAGAAATGCCAGTGGTGTGGCACTCAGCAGCACCGTTAATTTACAGTTACTCAGGTGTCTGAACAAAAGAGAAAGACCTCCCCGTCTCGTGACTGTGCAGTTAAAAATGGGCACATGGTGATTTAAGCTCATGCTTAAGTTGTGGTAAACCATCCAAGCACTTCTTTAATTAATAACTATAAATACACAGCAGCGTTTTTAACCGGAGAGCCTCCTCTCCCTGGGTGAGTGTGTGACGTGTTTTGTCTCTTAAAACTACGCTTTGCTCATCTGCTAGAGGAAAACACGGGTTATGTGGAATTGATTATCAACTTTCATATAGATTTTTCTATAATATATTTATATAGTTATTTTTCTTTCTCTCACGCACCCACCACGCTTACTTGCACATTCTCTCGTCTCACTACTTTTATTCAATGTACACAACGTAATAAACATGGGGTTGAGTGGGGAGCGACAGAGCTGAAATGACAATCACTGAGAAAAAAATAAAAATAAAACAAAGCCAAAAAGAACTGCAGTCTTTTTTGTCATCCATTGGCAGTTGGACTGACTCAGCAGTCGGCCACGTACAATGGTGGTTTGAGGGGAGGGAGAGGCCATGTCATCAAAGGGGCGGCGCCGGGGGCTCTTTCTTCGTTGGTGCTGTTTTATTAGTCGTCGTTTTCGTCGTCTTGGTAGCCGGGGTCGTCTCCTTGAGGTTGAGGTTCTCCAGCGCCACGTCCAAGGTCATGACCTCAACACAGCCCATGGCCTCGAAGTCAGCGAAATTCCGCAACGGGCCGTGACAGTCGTCCTCGTCTTCGGAGGAGGAGGCCGAGGCGTCCTCGTCGGGCAGCAGCGTGGACAGCAGCAGCTCCGTCACAAACAGGCTCCTGTCGGCCCACTGGGCCTCGCACGCCTGCCGCTCGGCCTCAGACAGCCGCGGTTCGCTCAGCCTGCGGGAGAGAGATTTAACAGTAATGAGACAAAGCTGAGAGGCGCATGTAAGAGCTGATAATAAGAGGAGGACAGATGGATAACAATCAGGTGACAGTAGAGAATAACAGCTTAAAGGGACAGTTCGGATGTTTTGAAGTGGGGTTATATGAGGTACTTATCCATAGACAGTGTATTACCTACAGTGTGTTAATTCTTAACCCTTTCAAAACACCAAAGTCACACAATAACACAAACAAACAATCGATTGAGGCAGTAGACCAGCAACTCCTGTGTTCTCCCAGGAGGCTTTGCAGAGAGCACAGATGTATACAACAGAAAGGACTGTCTGACGGCAAGGTAAAGCAGTGAAAATTTTCTAAATAAAAGCGTACACTTAAACTGATATTGATTTTTTTAGCGACTAAAATACATTTGCTGTGACTCTTCCACAGCAGCACATTGCTTAGCTTCCGTGTCGGGACTCCTGCCTGCTTCTCTAAACTGGAGCCATGACAATGGATAAGTACCTCATACAACTCCACTTCAAAACATCCAAACTATCCCTTTACAGATCCCCTTTAAGACATGAAAATACTCTGCACAGTGAAGGTCAAACATCCAGGGGACTTTAAAGTAAAGATATTTAAAGTAGATGATAGAGAAAATAAGAGCGACAGGCCCACCTGCTGAGTAGAAACTGGGAGCTATGTGCAGTATGCTGTGTGTTGGACTCCGGTGGACCCGGGTTGGGACTGGGGTTGGTATTGTGGTTGGCGCTGGGGTTAGGGTTTGCGGCGGCTGAATTGGTATTGAGGATTGCATTGGCTCGGCCGCCGCCCCGGGTGGCGTTTCGGGCCGTCTCCAACTGCTGCCGCGCCGCCTGGGCCTGCTGGCGCTCCAGCTGGAGTTGCATCTGAAGCTGTTGGAGTTGAGAGGCCGAGGGGCCCGAGCTGAGTTGTCCACCTGCCGAACGCCGCACCCCCGACAACTGGGACAGAAGCTCTTGAGGAACAAGATGGGGAAGACAAGGGCTTCATGTCAGAAATGATGATTACAACAAGAAGCAAAGACTTGGTCAATCCAGTCCTGTGCTACTAAGCTGCACCATTAACACGGGTTAGTATAGAGAATAGCATATCATAGAGGTGTAAGAAAATATCGATACACTTGGGTATCCCGACATTATGTTTTGTGATATTGTATCGATTCTCCACAACACTAGTCTCATGTAGCAGCGACGGTGCTTCTGCAAAATAGTGTCAGAGGGAACTTGTTTTGGTGGCGAGCCTTGTAAACATATTCTTTGTAGATCTTTACAATCATTCACTGACAGAACAGCAGGCCTGCCTTATTGCACCATCCTGATCTTCAAAACTTTTCAGTGTGTAGGTTGATAACTCAGAGGTTGTTGTTGTTGTTGTTGTTTCCTGTAGCAAAGGGACTTTGAGAACGGGAACATGAAAGGGAGGGACTTCCTGTCCGTGCAGGAAGTAAGGTTTTGTCCAGGCACTGTTCACCCAGTAAGCCAGACTACAAAAACACTATTGATTTTAAATTAATAGTTTGCATGCAAAGATTCGTGGCAGACAGTGGTTCATTGTGTTGTTTAAACCCTGACCGCTAGTTTGTTCTAATCTATCTTCAGCCATTTCACTCTTCCACTTCCACTGTGTTCTTTATACTATGACAAAATTAGATTTAAAAAAATACAAAATACCACAATATATTGAATTGTAACCCCTGTATTATGATGATATGCATATTATCGCCAGATTCTTGCCAATACACAACCCTACTATCAGAAAGCCAGTACATCAGTAGGCTCAACAGTAGGCTCTCATGAAAACATGATGAAATATGTCAAATTGGTCACATTCCTAAAAAATTGCATTTATGAGTTATACTGTCACAGAACAACAATCTAGTAGGACAGCTGTGCAGCCTTTGATCCACAATCAAAAGTGCAGCACTATAACTCAAAAGACACACGCTCAGCGTGATATAGACCCTCAGCAGTGAGGTTTTTAGGCTAAAACTCGACCAGCCGGGTCAGCGGCCCAGCAGGTAGAGCGGATCATTAGTGAGGAGGCCGTTTGTGAGGCGAACTGAACAGGGACTCTTATTATGGCACAGCTGGAGCCGACATGGCGAATGCCAAGCACTGAACCGCATTGAAATTGGGAACAGGCTAAACAAGGAATTGCCACAGCAACAACTCTGCCCACACACTGTTATTGTTATTATCCACACTACCTTTAAGACGAGACCTGTATGCTACCTCTGCTGCTGCAGGTAATTTGTCTGTATGTGTGAGAAACAATTTCTATCGAGACAACTTATTAAATGTGTCTATTGAGCACCAGTGTTTTGTGTGTGAGACCTCCTACTGTTTTCTGACTATACTGAGAACAAGAATAGATTTTATTATCTGACAGGCTCCACAGCTTCTTGTTCTGCAGCCGTGTGCCTCAGGGGGAGCCATACATGCATGTCAGCATGACTTCTGTGTGTGTGTGTTGTGTGACTGACCTGCTATGGGGTCCATGGCCTCTCTGCTGTAGTTGGAGCTCTGTGAGGAGCTCTGGCTGGTGGAGAGCCCCCCTGTGGTGCTGCTGGTGAAGTGCATGTTAGACCTGCGGGCTCGTGGACCCCCCAGCCCACGCCCAGGGTGAAACATCCTCCTCACGTGCCGCACCCCACTGGACTCGTCGTGAAGCTCGCCGTTAAGGAACTTAGCATAATAGTGCTATAAATCATTCTAATTTTCATTATTCGCATTATCTTTTTTGATGACACTTTCAATCTACAAAAAAATTGAAAAAAAAACACCATTAGTTTGCAGAGATCAAGCTTCAATTTGCTTGTTGTGTCCAACCAGCAGTCCAAAATCCAAAGAGATACACTCACCAGCCACTTCATCAGGTACACTTTTACAATCTAATTTGATCCAATACAACATATCTGCCATAAATTCTGCCTTTAGATAATTTGATTTGATAATTTGATTGACACAGTTAAGAGTTATTAATTTAACTACATGTCTATTATTGAGGTTGTAGTTTGCACAGTGGTGCTGAAATGGACTGCATTATACTGAGAGGTGTTTCTAATATTTTGTCCTTCCCATTTGTACACCTGACAGGGGCAGGATATATAATTCACTCCAGTACAACAACACCACCCACTGCAACCTCAATAATAAACATAAAGGAGAATTATTACCTTTCTGACAGTGTCAACAAAAACTGAAAAAAATATAAGGATATTAGGATTTATGTCAGAGCTGATGTATTGGATTGCATTACATTGTGCAGGTGTACATAATGAAGTTGAGATTAAAATCTCCTTTACAAGAGTGTCCTGGCCAAGACAGCAGCAGCACATTAAACAAAAGCCTCTTTCACACAGAGATTCCGCAATATTGCCGTAATGAAGGTCCGCCGGAGTGCCGGCTTTGTTTTTTCACACTGGAACCAAACAACGGCGGCATAATGCCGCTCCAGTTTGTGTAGCAGGCCGGCATTCCGGGAGCAAAAGAGACGTGACGTGTAAACAAAACAGCGTCCGTACAGTTTGAGAGCCAACTGCACCGCCCAACCTGCAAAAATAACCGCACCCATCGCCAATTTTATGCAGAAGCACAATTGTCAGTACAGAGAAGGACAGAGACAGAATTAGCTCCGCAGTGCGCATTTGTGTTAGAGAGAGAGTTGGACTATTATAAGCAATATTTCTGTAAGTTATTAATAACTTGGGCTACTGAAAGTGCTCTTTTGGGTAGAGTCACGCATCACTACTGCGTGTAGTCCTGCCATACCAGCTGTCCCTTACACACAGACGTCCATCCGGGTCTGTTACGTCTCTGTGACCACCTCCGCTGCCGGCTTAAAGGCAGAACAACTCTTTGTACAACGTCTTTGTAACTTTCAAAAAACACCGAGTACGCCCACAAACAAAAGCCATGGCCCCTATTTTGTGAAGCTCACGATGCACTTGTCTGTGTTTCATTTAGCTACATGTTTTGCATCTTTTGTTTTCTCAACAGCACTTATTCAAAGTACTCTATAAATAGACACGCATCAGCAGTCCTCCGAGTCTTCCCAGAGTGCAGCTCGCACGCAGTGTTTCAGCTGGTTCATGAAAGGCAAATGTAGATGCCATTTCGACCCTTCACACAATTTGATAACAAAATCATTGAAAAGCACTCCTTTCTGTGGCTCTCCTGAAGAGGATGACTACACATTTCTGGAATATAATATAATCGACTAATAAACTTCATCAGAGCCTCAAGTTGGGCTGCTTGAGTTCCCATCTTCAACTGATTCAAACTGAATCACGTGTGAATGTGTTTCTCCAAAAAAACATTACCTCATTGTTTACATTGTTGGCAATCTTGGCACATTACTACTTTTTGTGCCCCCAACTGTTACTGCCTTCTGCAGACATGGGCGTCACCTCACCGCAGTGCTCGGCACATGCCAGTAGAACAGATGATAACAACAATTCAAACTATTTGGGATGCACCGATACAGCTTTTCCCTCTCCAGATACAGATTCTGATACTTAAATTCCGTCAATACCAAGTACCACTCCAATACCAGTGCTTTCTTTTTCCTAAATCTAAAATCTGCATACCTCACTGGGAAAATCATTGGAAACATTTTAATCTAAGCTTAAGTACGTCCAGCGACTGTTGTGGCACTAAAAACTGAGATGGTGTCCCGGTGTGACTGAATAAATATAACTTACAGTGGAAAAACATAATTTTATTAATGTGGATTTGTAACATTACAACCGATTCCAAACGGCTTAATCAGGCCAGCGTCACCATCAATATCTATCCAGACTGGATAAGTACAGCCCGACAAACCATCAAAACTACAAACACCTTGGGAATAGCCCAAAAACTCAGACATGAAAAGTAGCATTAAACTGCATTTGATCTGCTGTCTAACAACACTCAACAACACATTTCATAATGCACATAATCTATCACAATATTCCACAATAATAGCTCATGAACTCATGGCTTCCTTTAGTGGAGAGCCACTCTCAAAAGAGGAGAATACGGACAAGGCCAGTTTGAAAGAAAACATGAAGATGAGCGCACTTTTTTCCTCCGCTTTGCCTTTCTTCCTCGATGCATCGAACCAGCGGCAAACAGCGTGCAAGCAGCCAGTAAAGCCTCCATACTTGAGTTCGTCACAATGGCACGAGACACATAATTTAGTTTAAAACAGCCATTAAATCATTACTGCACATATTCTGACATTTGACCTCATTTATCTTCCCCCACCATGGTGATTTGGAAAACTACCACAGGAGGCTTTAATGTTATCAGCAAAATGTCAACAAAAGTCAGTTCCAGTAAACAGACGCCTGGTGCGCTAATCTTTAACATGACAAAGAAATCTGGATGACACAATCTGCATTCACATAAATATCTGAGTAGTTTCCACACAGAAACCCTTGAAATATCTGCTTCTCTTCACACAACTGACTGAAACACAGATTCAACTTGTTTTTTCTCATCAATATAGCAGTCAGGTCTGTGGAGGAGGGACTATTATTTAAAAAGGATATCAAGTCTCTGGGTGCTCTGTGTTCAAGTGTGAGATGAGCAGCAAAGTCATCTGTCACATGATTCGGGTCGCCACCTGGCAGCGCTGCACATATGGGGCAGATCTGGAGGACAGGAGGAGAGAGCGCACACGTTAATATCAGCGCACTTCACTGCACATTCAACATTCACCAGTTGGTGCCGAGTGCTCTTGAACGAACACTGAGATCAGCAAATATCTACCGCACAAATGCCATATTTAAACATGAAGAGATGCAATCTGAGTGTAGCTCCAGCGCTGTGTTGCGTGTGTCGAAACTCCCATCAGATATGAAGTGAAGTGGAAGGCATGGATCGATTTTAAAGGTTTGACAGTTTGGTGGTTTAATTTGCTGGTGGAAGCTGCCAAACAAAGCCATGTTAGCAGTACTGTTGAACCATGGAGACTGTGAAAAGCATCATGTGATTTTGTTCGGCACATTTTGATTTTATTGCTCACTTGCCTTGGGGGCAAGTAAAACACATTTTTTCTGGAGCTGATGATGGAAGTAGCTAAGGAGTTAGCCATCTCACTTCCTTCTCATCTCTGTTGAGAGTTGACAATTAACTTTAGTATTTGTTGTTATTTGATAACCGCTAATAAATAAATCTATTTGTACTGGGGCAAGTAGATTTTTGCCCTACTTGCCCAACCGGGCAAATAAAGAAAAAAACACACATGTTGAACCCTGCTCTTGGACATTAACTGGCTACACTGACAGTTATTTACTCACAAATAGTCACTCACTGACAACACCTTTCCTGCAGAGCTTCAGGTCAGCTAATGTGAGTTATGACTGAAAACGCCACAGAGACGGACCTAAAAAACTTTTCACTAGTTCATTCTTCAATAGAACCAGTCACAATGTTTGTTTACACCTCCGTGTTTTAATATACATCTTTAAACATTACAGTTACGGCTGAAAATGACAACAGAAATACCTCCGCAATTCAAATCAACTGCCAGTTGTCTACCCAGAAGTGTTGTTGTCAGCGCAACATCACAGTGATTTGGTCTATATTTCAGCAAAAGATGTGTTTTAAATTAACTAAACAAACTAAATAACTAAAGTTTTGATATAACAGTTAGTCACACTGTGGTGAATAAATTAATATGCCTTGACTAACCAAAATCTATTCCAAAAATTAACTCTAATTTAAGAGTAGGGACATTCTTTCTCCAATCTGTATAACAGCAACACACTTGGGTTGGACCTCTCAAGGAAGTTAGTAGAATCTGTTGTTGATTTACATATGATTCTAAAATGAATGGAAATCAGAGGTTGTCTGGAAGGAAGAGCAATCACACCTAAAAAATAATTTTCATGCATTGGAAAAATGTCAGCATTCATGTAAAGCCTATTGTACATGGGCTGAGGTTCTTTTACGTATTTCTCAGCAGTTCAAATCAGTGTTTTCTTGCTGTCAGAAGAAAAACAGTGAGCGTCTATAAATAGAGCTGCAGTCTACCTGACATCACTTGCAGTTCAGTTATTCTTGCAGCATCAGAAGCTGACATCAGAACTTCGACTGTGACATTGTCAAGCAAGACGATGATTAAGATGTAAACATACTACAGCATAGCCTACTTTAAAAGCTTACAGCAGTGATACTCAACTTATGGCCCGGGGGCCAAATCAGGCCTGCGATAGGTCGTCTGGTGGCCCGCCAACCATTTTCTAATTCACAATGAAAATAAATTGATTCTCTCTGGGATTTTCATGTGCACTTTGAATGTAAATAGAGAGCCAGAGTCCATAAAAAGCACCAAAATAATGCTTGTTTATAAAAAATAAATTTATAAAAACAGGTCCGAGCGACATTGAAAGGTTGAAAACAGGGAATTCAATGAAAAATGGACTGATGAAGTTGCCTTTATTTTGCCACCTCATACCAAACTGTGTTGAATTTACCAAACGACAACTGCTTTATGCAAGGTTGCTAATATCAGGCGCCATCATGAGTCAAAACATGCAGCAGTGCAGCGTTCCTGCCTGGTAGCAGCACAAGAATACATATATGAATACGTATTACGATTATTTTAATGTTTGTTTATGAACTGGCCCCTCCTGTCATTTTAGCAAAAGTGGCCCTCGGGCAAAGCAAGTTGAGTATCCCTGGCTTACAGGGTCCTCTGATGTGAGGGACAGTCTCAGACACTGATTCAGTTTACTCACTTGAGAAAACATTCTGATGTATGTGAGGAAAACCAACACAAATGTAAAACGTTTCCAGGTCTTAAGATCTGTGCACACATCTAGTCAAGGTTTAATAGGTGTGTGTGTGTGTGTGTGTGTGCACACATCTAGTCAAGGTTTAATAAGTGTGTGTGTGTGTGTGCGTGCGTGCGTGCGTGCGTGCGTGC
>JAOVVB010052790.1:0-14639 GCA_028570985.1 Heterobranchus longifilis
TGAATATGCTTCCATATCCCACCAGTCTCAGATTGTCAGAAAACAGTTTACCGGTGGCACAATCATTCATAAACAAATGAATATATAAACCACTGGTGCCACGTCATCATACTTTGCGCGCCAGCGCAACCAAGCCAGAGCTCCAAAAGACATCCTGGCTATGTTGAACTGGCTTCAGAGTACAGGCCTCCTTGCTTAACTTTATAAGAAATATTTTGTTGACTACATCGCCAAGGTTATTATACAGTTATGTTTGACCTCTGATGTTCATAACTACTGTACCAGGCACTCTGCTGCAGGTAGATTCATACTACCCAAAGTGAAAACACTGATGTTCATAACTACCGTACCAGGCACTCTGATGAGAAGGCAGCAGCTGTTTTGAGTGGTTTGACAGGCTCCACTCGTGAAGAAATCTATTAACATTGCTGTTTTTACTCTCATCTACTTATTTATTAAGACATTTTTTGGCATTTCAGCAAGCTACTGCATGATATTTCGATCATCATCAATCATGAACACAGCAATACCGGCCTGTAACTCCTCATCTGCTGCCTTTTAGTTTCTGGTGCCTGTTTTATCCACCTGCAATGCACCAAGGACTGGCGCACCATTTTCATCTAATTACCATTGATCCACTGGGCATTTTATCAGAAAAAAACACAGCTGAATCTTTTTGGATTTGGTTATGTCGCAGTCTTCACATGGATTCTCAAGGATGGCCAAGCTCAGAGGCTTTTACCTGCTTTGGATTTCGATGATCAAAATTTAATTGAAATCGTGACACCCCTACTGCTTACGTTATGCTATCCAAGGAGTCGCCAACTCAAACAGACGGACCTGCATGGGAGGATGTATGGATCGCTGTATAGTCCTACTTATTTTAAACTAATAAAAGTCAGGGAAATGGGGTAAAATGTTATGGGAAAGCATTGTAACTATGGCAGCTGTGAATTCTTATTACTAAAGTTTATATTTAATATGTTGATTAAAATCTAATGCTGGAAGTCATTTTCAATTAATGGAGACGATTAATATTGCAGGGCTTCTATACACGTCGCTGCTGATTGGGTAATACCTCTGAAACATGCACGAAACGGAAGAAAATGTATGGAAACCATAACAAAATAGTGCACACTGTTTTCAGAACACCTGGGACATGTTGGAAAAATCCTGGATTTTCGCATGGCAACAAAAGCAACACAGACGAAAAAACAATGTGGATTCATTCAGTCTGTTTGTATTTGCTTCATGATGATGCCAAAGTAATCAATATTAATCGATACTGTCCCTTCAGTGAACAGGATGAAGTGTAGAAAGATCTGGTTTTCTTTCAGTAGTCTTCCACAGATCTCTCCTGATGCTGCAGGAAGCGGATCAGACCTCCGGGCAACAGCAGCTTATTCAGACGGCGGCGTCCGACCAGCTTCAGAATCTGCAGCCTGCAGAGCTGCAGCAATGGCCGCGGAGGCGCTGCAAGAAAAAACATGTTTTTTTACCTGGGGACTGCTTGATCAATTATCAGTTATAAGTTATTGACTAACCTGCTTTTTCCTTGATGACACTCCAGTCGGAGAAACTGTTGAGGTGTTCCATCAGTCTGGAGCAGAGAGTCACGTGACCAACGTAGTCCAACAGTACGTCGATGATCGGCCCCGCCCACCGACAGATACT
The DNA here is from genome assembly GCA_028570985.1 of Heterobranchus longifilis. NCBI lineage: Eukaryota > Metazoa > Chordata > Actinopteri > Siluriformes > Clariidae > Heterobranchus > Heterobranchus longifilis. The sequence continues at coordinate 1,675 of JAOVVB010052790.1, forward strand.
AGGGGCCGAGATCATCTCACAGAACTGTCAATGAATCACAGAATTGTAAATCAATCACAGAACTGTCAATGAATCACAGAACTGTCTCAACCACAGAACTGTAACTCAATCACAGAACTGTGAATCAATCACAACTGTCAATCAATAACAGAACTATCAATGAATCACAGAATTGTAAATCAATCACATAACTTTAAATCAATCACAGAACTGTCAATTAATCACATAACTATCAATCAATAACAAAACTGTCAATCACAGAACTGTCAATCAATGACAGAACTGTAAATCAATCACAGAACTACCAATGAATCACAGAATTGTTAAACAATCACAAAACGTTAAATCAATCACAGAACTATCAATTGCAGAACTGTCACTGAATCACAGAACTTTAAATCAATCACAGATCTTTAAATCAATCAATCACAGAACTGTCAATGAATCACACAACTGTAAATCAAGCATAGTACTGTCAATGCATCACAGAACTGTAAATCAATCACAGAACTGTCAATCAATCGCATAAATGTCAATCAATCACAGAACTATCAATCACTGAACTGTAAATCAATCACAGAACTGTCAATCAATCACATAACTATATATGAATCACAGAACTGTCAATGAATCACAGAACTTTAAATCAATCACAGAACTGTCAATTAATCACAGAACTATCAATCAATCACAACTATCAATGAATCACAGATCTGTCAATAAACAGAACTGTCAATCAATCAGAACTGTCAATCAATCACAGAACTGTCAATCAATCAATCACAGAATTGTCAGTCACAGAACTTTAAATCAATCACAGATCTTTAAATCAATCACAGTACTGTCAGTCACATAACTGTCAATGAATCACAGAACTGTAAATCAATCACAGAACTGTCAATCAATCACAGAAATGTCAATCAATCACAGAACTATCAATCACAGAACTGTCAATGAATCAGAGAACTGTCAATCAATAACAGAACTGTCAATCACAGAACTGTCAATTAATCACAAAACTGTAAATCAATAACATGACTATCAATGAATCACAGAATTGTAAATCAATCACAAAACATTAAATCAATCACAGAACTATCAATCACAGAACTGTCACTGAATCACATAACTTTAAATCACTGACAGATCTTTAAATCAATCACAGTACTGTCAATCAATCACATAACTGTCAATGAATCACAGAACTATCGATCACTGTTACGGCCCTCCTTTAGAATGTGGGAAGTTGTATGTGTTTTCTCAGCTGTTGTATTACAGTCAAAAGCTGTCTGTGTCATGTCCCTGTCGTCTGCTGCGATTGGCGGAGCTGCCGCTATGTATTCCTGAACATTCGTCTGCGTGGCTCATCTGGATCCACTGATTGGACCGTCAGGCCATGTGGCATCGGCTGCGGCCTATCCCATCTCCTCTCCTTGTCCTGCCCTCAGTGATGTCAACCAACCAGCGTGGCTCTCCCGAAGGCGGGAGGATTGAAAATGAGGAAGAAGACGCCACTCTGGGCAACTGTGATTTTGTGTTTACAGTTCGCCTCATTGTCCCTTATTGCTTTGTTTGCAGAGGTGTTGTGTTTACTAGTCGACTGGTAGTAAATTTGTGTATATCCTCAACTTGTATTTGTACATATTTGTAGCCTAAAACTTGTTGTCTTTGTGCCAGCCTTGTTGGCTGCAATTAGTGGTTTTGTGTTTAATTAGTTCTTTTGTTTGATTGCATTTTGCCAGCTTTCAGCTGTGATTTTTTGTTGTATTTTCACCTTGTGTTATTAGGTTATTTTTAGTTAGTAGCAAGTCTCATTTTGTTTATTAGTATTGTGTTGCTATTATTATTTTTTGTAACGTTGCATTAAAACAATTAACTTTACGCCACTCCAACGCCTGTATGTTCATCCCTTTTCCCTAGACTTAGGGGTCGTAACAATCACAGAACTGTCAATGAATCACAGAACTGTCAATCAATCACAGAACTGTAAATCAATCACAGAACTGGCAATCAATCACAGAACTGGCAATCAATCACAAAATGTTTAATCAATTACATAACTATCAATCACATAACTGTCAATCAATCACAGAACTGTAAATCAATCACAGAACTGGCAATCAATCACAAAATGTTTAATCAATTACATAACTATCAATCACAGAACTGTCAATCAATCACAGAACTGTTACTGAATCACAGAACTTCAACCACAGATCTTTAAATCAATCACAGTACTGACAGTCACACAACTGTCAATGAATCACAGAACTATCAATCACATAACTGTCAATGAATCACAGAACTGTAAATCAATCACATAACTGTCAATGAATCAACTATCAATGAATCACAGAACTGTCAATTAATCACATAACTTTAAATTAATCACAGCATTGTCAATTAATCACAGAACTATCAATGAATCACATAATTGTAAATCAATCACAGAACTATCAATCACAGAACTTTCAATGAATCACAGAACTGTCAATCGCAGAAATGCGAATCAATCACAGAACTATCAATCACAGAACTGTCAATGAATCGGAGAACTGTAAATCAATCACAGAACTGTCAATGAATCGGAGAACTGTGATCGGAGAACTGTAAATCAATCACAGAACTGTCAATGAATCACAGAACTTTAAATCAATCACAGAACTGTCAATTAATCACAGAACTGTCAATGAATCAGAGAACTGTCAATGAATCAGAGAACTTTAAATCAATCACAGAACTATCAATCACATAACTTTAAATAAATCACAGAACTGTAACTAAATCACAGAACTGTCAATCACAGAAATGTCAATCACAGAACTATCAATGAATCACAGAACTTTAAATCAATCACAGAACTGTCAATTAATCACAGATCTGTTAATAAACAGAACTGTCAATCAATCAGAACTGTCAATCAATCACAGAAGTGTCAATCAATCAATCACAGAATTGTCAACCAGTCACAACTGTCAATCACAGAACTGTCAATGAATCACAGAACTTTAAATCAATCACAGATCTTTAAATCAATCACAGTACTGTCAGTCACATAACTGTCAATGAATCACAGAACTGTAAATCAATCACAGAACTGTCAATCAATCACAGAAATGTCAATCAATCACAGAACTATCAATCACAGAACTGTCAATGAATCAGAGAACTGTCAATCAATAACAGAACTGTCAATCACAGAACTGTCAATTAATCACAAAACTGTAAATCAATAACATGACTATCAATGAATCACAGAATTGTAAATCAATCACAAAACATTAAATCAATCACAGAACTATCAATCACAGAACTGTCACTGAATCACATAACTTTAAATCACTGACAGATCTTTAAATCAATCACAGTACTGTCAATCAATCACATAACTGTCAATGAATCACAGAACTATCGATCACTGTTACGGCCCTCCTTTAGAATGTGGGAAGTTGTATGTGTTTTCTCAGCTGTTGTATTACAGTCAAAAGCTGTCTGTGTCATGTCCCTGTCGTCTGCTGCGATTGGCGGAGCTGCCGCTATGTATTCCTGAACATTCGTCTGCGTGGCTCATCTGGATCCACTGATTGGACCGTCAGGCCATGTGGCATCGGCTGCGGCCTATCCCATCTCCTCTCCTTGTCCTGCCCTCAGTGATGTCAACCAACCAGCGTGGCTCTCCCGAAGGCGGGAGGATTGAAAATGAGGAAGAAGACGCCACTCTGGGCAACTGTGATTTTGTGTTTACAGTTCGCCTCATTGTCCCTTATTGCTTTGTTTGCAGAGGTGTTGTGTTTACTAGTCGACTGGTAGTAAATTTGTGTATATCCTCAACTTGTATTTGTACATATTTGTAGCCTAAAACTTGTTGTCTTTGTGCCAGCCTTGTTGGCTGCAATTAGTGGTTTTGTGTTTAATTAGTTATTTTGTTTGATTGCATTTTGCCAGCTTTAAGCTGTGATTTTTTGTTGTATTTTCACCTTGTGTTATTAGGTTATTTTTAGTTAGTAGCAAGTCTCATTTAGTTTATTAGTATTGTGTTGTTATTATTTTTTGTAACGTTGCATTAAAACAATTAACTTTACGCCACTCCAACGCCTGTATGTTCTTCCCTTTTCCCTAGACTTAGGGGTCGTAACAATCACAGAACTGTCAATGAATCACAGAACTGTAACTCAATCACAGAACTGTCAATGAATCACAGAACTGTAACTCAATCACAGAACTGTCAATCAATCACATAACTGTAAATCAATCACAGAACTGTCAATGAATCACAGAACTGTCAATCAATCACAAAATGTTTAATCAATTACATAACTATCAATCACAGAACTGTCAATCAATCACAGAACTGGCAATCAATCACAGAACTGTAAATCAAAAACAGAACTGTCAATTAATCACAGAACTATCAATCAATCAATCAATCAATCAATCAATCAATCAATCAATCAATCACAACTGTCAATAAATCACAGAACTGTCAATCAATCACAAAACTATCAATGAACCACAGAACTGTCAATGAATAACAGAACTATAAATCAATCACAGAACGTCAATGAATCACAGGACTCTCAATCAATCACAGAACTGTCAATCAGCAAAACCTTTATTAGAAATAATGTAGAAAAATGGTCATTTTATTTGCACATGAGGAACTAAATATGATACTTTGGTTACTACTGCATACTATCAAACATACAAACTATAAAATGCAGTCATGTAACCTGAACACAACTATTTTGCACATTGAAGACATCTGTAACCTCAATAGCATGAACATTCAAAGTAAATGCACATGTATAATCAACTAACATCTGCAGGTACACAGTGCTGTCCTCTCCAGAGTCATAAATCTGGTCTCTACGATAAAATAAATATGTGAATTGATCACAAGATCATTCATATTGGACAATTCTACACAAAGTTGACCCCAAAATAGTATTTCCGGGCCAGAAAGGGCGGCCATCTTGGAAAAGTGGCAGCCTTCTTGATTTTTGCATAGCTAAGGGGTTTTATCAAAAGAACAATCCCCAAGGAGTATTTGTGCCAATGCTGGTGCTTCTTTCTACTTGTGAAAGATGATAAAGCAAAAATGCAATTATCTGCTCTACTATTTGAGGTCCTGTTGTCCAGCCCTATAACAAGAGCCAAGGTACAGTGTAATGACTGCAGTTCCCTGTGTGTTAATGCAGGCAGAATCCAGTTCTTCCAGACACACAAGTGAGAGCGGAGGTGCAGAAGGCGAGCCTTCCACTCTCACCCAGGGAGACAGCTCCACGTCTGCAGAGCAGGAAGCTTCTCAAGGGCCCCCGGCTGAGCAGGTAGGTGTTGTACTGCCGGTTACACAGGACAGCACATAACCTGCCTGCAGCCACAACACTCTATCCCCATGGTTTCACTTGTTTTAGCCTAGAAATATTACTTTCCTGGCAACCATTTCACAAAGCATACTGTTATCAGATGGCTTTATTGTCCCGCAACCAGCCATTGGTTCCCACTCATGTCAGTATTCTATGAAGCTCGACTTTCATATTCTAGAAAGATAGGTTAATTCTTCAGAGTGAACACTTAGTCACCTTTATTATTATTATGTTATATTATGTGCTGTCATGTATGGCTGTTGGTGTTCTTTTTATATTATTGTATGCTCTTTGTGCAAAGCAAATTCCCCTAGGAACAATAACGGTTTCATTCATTCATTCAATGCTGGAAATCAGCCTAAAACATATTCTGGTTCATTACAAATTGGCTCTTACATTTGTAGTACTGCTGCAGTGCCCGTTTAAAACCTGCCTGTTCAGAACATGCTGAATGCTTGACCTGTGGTATTTCTGCTTGCAGCTTTCTGTCGATCTTCTGCTGTGCTATCAATAAAGGCAAAAAGTAAAAAAAAAAAAAATACATGAATAGGTGATAATATCGACTATAAAAAAGGTTGTGTCTTGTCAGTGTTTTCATCTTAGAACTTTGACCCTTTCACAGTGTGTTTTCACTTCATCAAAGTTAGTTGGAACATTTTGGTCAGCTAAAAGTGTCTTGTTCAGCTATCGTTAGCTGGTAACTTAAAGGAAAGTTTGTCGTTTTTCAACCGGCTCCGTGTCACTGCAGCAAATGGTGACAGTGCCACTGGCAAACCTCCGCCTAATGACTCGCATCAAAATCTGCAATTTTCCCTCTTTATCGTTTAGCTTAGCGCAGCACCATTGAAACCGTAGATGGCAGCAGGTCTGATAGACGGCACTAGCATGGCCACGTCATCCTCCCCAGCTCCACCTTTTTGTCCAAATATGGTCACTTCTGGCTCCAAAAAATCAAGATGGCGACGGCTAAATGCCAAACTCGTGGCTTCAAAACGGCAGTCCTATGTTCATTTTTTTTTTTTACAGTCTATAATAACTATACAACCTCTGCAGCTAAATAACAACAGACATCGAGTGGTGAAACTCGACAACTACAGCTAGTTACCCTGTTACTGTATAACAAACACATAATGAGAGCATACACTGGCAAACTTGGAAAGTAGTTTATTATAAAGTTATCTAACCCTATATATTTGCTTGCCAATGTGTCACAGAGGATATTTATATGTAATTGCCCACTTATATGTGTTATTTTTTATTTATTAACTTTATTTTGCATGTTTACAGATGCAAAACAGCCGGTATAATTCACTCTTCCTCATCCTCCACCCTTCAAAATGACATGCACCATGACAACCTGTTTCACAGAGGACTTTACACCTACTAAAGACTAGGTGTAAGATTTAACTTCTGCCTACGTAGGAACTATTTCAGCTGGTGCAACCCTTTAAATGTTAGATTCTGACCTAAGTTAGAAATTATGTTCAAACTAGGCTACGTTTGAAGTTCCACACAGCTGGTGCAACACAGTGCTGGAGTCTCCACAGACTGACAGGACTGAATCTGAGCCAAGCAACAAAATTGCAATACACGGCCAACGGTTTAACAACAGATGTCCATCATTGTCTGATAGCGTATTCACTGAGGTATTGCACATTCCCAACGTCATGTGTGTGATCTGGCTCTCTCTTCCCCGGTATACATGACAACAAGACGAGCACCTGCCATTGGAGCCAGACCTGTGGGTACTCTCGCTCTCCACACATCCGAATCAGAACAGACACACTGCTAAAACAAAGACAGCATGCTGAACAAAGATAAACACAGACTTCTAAGTACAGTAGAGTGCCCCCGTATGCAGTCCTAAAACCCGGAAATGAGTTAGCATTTTAGCACTTCCCTCGTCTCGACTATGTGTTTTTGTTTAGACGTCTGAAATAAGGTCTGTGGTTAACGCAAGCTACAGAGATTTTAACGTTTTGTTCTACAACATAAAATACGCCAGAATTTATTATTTTTATCTTTTAATTTTTTTATTTAGACTTTCATTTCAAACATGTTAAAACAAACAAAACAAAAAAATAAAATAAAATATGTAAGTAATAGCAAAACATGAATAAAAAATGAAATTGATATCAACATCAATTAAACTCATACTAACATCATAAATTAATATTGTATGTCCAAAAAGGAGTAGGAAGAAGTGAATACTTATCAAGTCTTACCCCTTTTTAAATTTTTAAAATTTTAAATTTTTTATCAATAGTCTCTATGTTATAAATACTGTTTCCAGTCAATTAAATCAAGCATGATAAACATACAAATCAGAACAAGATCAATACAAATAATATCGAGACAATCTGAATTCATATATTGATATAACAGCATCAACAATCTGCTTAATGTGCAAGTCCCATCTCATATCCAATCAATACGTTATTTTTGAAAACAATCCTTTAAATGTATTTAATATTGTACATGTTTTAATTTCATCATTATACCCCGCTGCTGAATTTCAAAGCTTTTACATGTCTTTAAAAAGTTGGTTGATAACAAGTGGCTGAATGAGACTACAGAGGTTGTCGAGGACATTAAACATCAGCTGATTGCATTTATGCTTCTAAAATCATCAAAGTGGTGATATGTGAAGATTATCTTGCTGAACAAAACGTGTAAGTATTATAAACTTGATTGACAAAATAATCATGATTATCATTTTGGCCTAATTGTGCAGTCCTAGTAGTCAGTCAATGTACTGTACATGTCAGGGGTGCGTGACATTTTTTAAGGACCCGCTGGCTTTCCAGATGTATAGTACTGGGATAAAGCCTGACATTCGGCTCGTTTCTCATGCACTGGATGTGTCACTGGGTTTACATTGGCTGCTGAAGCGCCGCAAATGGCTGCGAATCGCCATGATAACCAGTTGTGGCGTTTACACAGGACGTGCCGTGCCATGGAGCTCCGTGGGTCTATTGCTGGCACTGCTACTGAGCTGTGGCTCTGTTTATTATTATAACAGATGTCTCTTAGGTTTTTATGACTGTTTAGATTGTTTATTTTGTTACTGTCTTGTGACAGAATGCATGTAAGTACACTGGTCACTAATCTTACTGCTGCCTCTAGTAACAATGTCTTTACTGTCTTTTACTACATTGTGTAGGTGAGTTGCAAACACAATTTCGTTGTACTTGTTACAATGACAATAAATCTACCTACCTACCCACCTACCGACCTACCTAGTAGGGCTGCACCTAACGATTACATGTATTTAAACCGGAAGTAGGAAGTAGGGCTTTTAATGCCAGTCCCAGTGTGTTTTACTATACCATGTTTTGTTGCCTAAACCTAACTAAGTATATTTATAGCCTAAACCTACTGAATTAGCCCTGTTTCACGATGATAATCGCAACGTTAATGTCTATCACGTGACTGGGACATGTACCAAAACCAGAAATAGGCAGTAGGATTTTTAATGCAATTTTATTGCAATCCCAGTGTTGTTTTTTTTACTAACCATATACCAACTTGTTTTGTTGCCTAAATCAAGAAAAGACAAGAAAAACAAATTGGTCAGACGAGAAGATTATACTTCTGGAGGAATACAAAAAAAAAGAAAAGTAAATTTGATCAGCAAATAACAGCAAACAGAAAACAACGAATGTGGGAGGAAATTGTAAGGAAAATGTATTTTAAGTCTGGTGAAGAGGTCCGAAAAAATGTCTTGTCTGTTCTGGCAAAAAAAGAGATCACTAATTTCAGGAAGAAATCCAACAAAACGGGTAGGAACAAGTTTAACATTTAACTTAAAATTAACTTAGTGCTTACTTGCAGTAAACGTTGTTTTTTTTTTTTCTCCTTGCTTTGTTTGCTAAGGTCTTTTGTGCAACAGTTTAACTGACTTTAAGGAATTCCTTAAATATAAGACCAAGATAAGGACAAAATGTTAATCACATAAGACTTAAGGATGTTTTGTGCAACCAATTTTATTTTTAGGAAACCTTAACATAAAGTCTTTTATGATGCGTACGTGTGATGTATTACATCACCAAAGACTTGATGAAAAATATACCACTGAACTATAAATCTCATTTACTGACATGCAGCATAGTTGACACTAAAGGTTATTTAGGCATGGCTAATTCCTTCTCCTGATGTTTGGCATCATTATTTAAAAACCTGACCTGTCTTCAGCATTCTGTGGTTTGGTTTTCAATCCATTTAAGCTCAAAATGATTGGACAGAGCAGTGGGTGTTCTGAAGCTCCACCGTGTACAATCAGAAGGATTATACGCTGCTGTCTGCATGCAGTCAATTACACATCTTTCACATTGTTCCTTTTAATTGGCAGCATGCTTCATCACCGTCTGACATCCCACTGAGCTCCGAAATCATTTTGAATACATATAGAAGGAAATGATTGTGCATGCTGACTTTGTGCAGCATCATGCCAGCTGTATTGGTTGCACCTTGAGTTACTCAGCAGTTCGTATCAGCACTTTCACAGAGGATGTGCTATAGCTTGAAGCCTGTAGTTCTGTGGCTTCTTTTCACCACTTCAGCTGATATGAACAAGCGTTGTTGCCTAAGAGGATTGATTTTGGTGTCAGCTGCTACCCACAGAACCGGTGTGAAGGAGCAGAGAGGAGGGTCAACTTAGGTTAGTGTTTCTGAGTTTGAGTAAACTGAGGAGGGCCACGTCAAATATAGGACTCACCATCTGCCGCTGAGGTTGGAGGGGCAAGAGTTAAAAGTGGTCCAGCCCACGGTATCCCACACTGCCTTGCTGCTGTTCCCTGAGTACAAAGGGACGTGTTTCTGCAGGCTCCCTCCAGCCAGTCTCTAATTGGGTGAAATGTATGTTTTGTGTGTAAAAGCTGAGCCCGTCAGCTCTGTTCATTAGTCACCACCATCACAACCTCATTCTATCAGCACTGGTCCCTTTAAATGAACAGGAGCATCATAACTTTATCTTTAACTAACTCTAACACTCCCTATTTAAACCATCTATAGGTCTAAAGTGCATAGCGCAAGTGCATTTGCTAGTTAAAAGTAATCATAGTTGTCATCTCCCATTCCCTTTAAAAGCCAGGTGTGCCTGCATCTGCAACGCATTGCTATCTAAACAGTGGATTTGGGAAATTGGAGACACGAGCAGTTTTCAGTTTAAAACTGGATAAGAAGTTAATTTTTTCGGCTCCTGATGCATGCATAGAGGGGATGTGATGATGTCATTGACATGCATTCTGCGACCAAAATACCAAAAGAATCGTGCTGTGCCCTGATTAAAATGTCAGATTCCCCTGGTTTGAACTTTGTTGGAAACATTTGGGATAATGTAAGTACACAACTCAACTAAATATATAACATAGGTATAGGCATTTTTAGAAATTCTAATGTGGAAATGCTGCATATTATAAGTTCAATACAGCCAAATTCATGATTTCATTGTTTTCATTTACACATTTGTTTTGTTTCTGTTGTCAGACAATGGAATGAGTATTAATTGATGATGAGTGATTTTATTTTATTTTTTATTTTATTCTTGCTCATAAATACTACCTTTTAACAAACTGCTGCTGATCACTACATCATTATTTTATGAGGACGACATTGTCTGACAGAATCATCATAAATCCAGGTTAATGACAACAGCTGTACTGTGTGATTGGCTGGATTGACATTTAAAATGAGGCAGGAGGCAACAAAAGGTTGTCTCAAATGTACTGTCGCACAGCCCCCGGCCCTCACTCACTGTCAGTCATTGTTTTGTGAAAGCTTTGTTTTTGGGTGAGAAAAATGCCCGTCAGGACAGAGGGCTGCATTTGACTGGCTTAATGTGGACGTGTGCCACGATCAGTAAATAGGCTACAAATAAAAGATGAGGTGGAATAGGACTAATTAAACCGAGTAAACATGTATTTATGCTTGTAGAACACAAAAGATTTCAGCAAAACAACTCTAAACTATATTACATAAACTATATATATATATAGGTCAGGACATTTCTAGCTGTGGTTCTGGTGACAAAAATAGGTATTTTTTAACGAGACATTGGGACATTTCTAGCCGTGGTTCTGGTGAAAAACAATGATATTTTTTACAGAGATGTCAGGACATTTCTAACCATGGTTCTGCTGACAAAAACTTTTCCTTTTTCTAACCCTAATCAGGTGTTTTTTTGTGCCTAAACCTACCACACATTAACCAGCCTTATCACAACATGACATTTAAAAAAATGAAACTTAAAGTTTCAAGATATCCACGAAACCATCCATGAAAATCCACGAAACATACAAATGTAACATATTCATGGTTTGCAGAAACGTACAATGCCTACATTTATGCGATTGGCTGTAGCACAACTCGAACGCAAAGCTGCCGGATCCAGTGGTCATAATGGACTAGTGGAGTAATCATTTTGTCTCACTGCTGTCTTCCTCCACAGGCAGAGGCGTCTCCAGCCACAGGAGTTGAAGAAGCCCAGCCCCCTGTGGCCCCCAGCACCGGTCGCCCTCTCAGCCCCCGGCAGCGTCGGGCCCAGCAGCACAGCCAGCAGGGCCAGAGAGACGACAGAGAACCAGCCAGCAGGCCGGTGTTCGCCCCGGCTCCGCGCCAACCTCACGATGAAAGCCACGCAGGTTCCGTAGTCCTCATCGTGGTGCTCACTCTGGCCCTGGCCGCACTCATTTTCCGCAGGATCTACCTGGCTCACGAGTACAAGTTTGACTACGAGCTGTGACCACACACATGGCCGACCCCCACCCCCCCTTCACCCTCAAGTCAACCCCCCCACACTACCCCCCTAACAGAACTATGAAGCAGAGCCGACACTGACTTTCTGCCCTCCCTGCTCGTCCGCAAAGGGTTGGGTCTCCACTGAGGGGGAACTATCATTCCTCACCACCACACCTCCAGGGGGTCTTTTAATCAATGTGAATTTTACTCTCCAGGATGTCATGCATTTTTAAGAACAGGAAGCTTTGTTGTGTTTGTGATCAGTTCAGCAGCCACACACACCACATGTACCCTTCCATATAATTGTTCTGTCCTAGGCCTTCCGCTTGTTCCCATTATTTAATTAAAAGTGTAATATAATATGTCAACAAGGTTATGGAGGATTTTTGTCTCAAAGTAATTAATTAATCATGAAAGCATCTGCTCAGTGTATGTGCTATAAAGACTTCTTCTTTATGTGCTTTAACTTCCTGTTTGGTCTCAGAACACCTGCTCCAGAAGTGAGGAGACATAAAGAGTATAAAGAGCGAGAAAGTCCGTTCAGGGCAGGAGGGAGGGGAGGGGGATTGGTCCACAGGACTTTGACCCAGGAGGACAGTGTCCCGTGTGAAATGAGTTAACTTAAGCATAGTCTGGGTTGCTATGTAAGCAGTGTCGGCATAAAGCCTTATACATTGAAATTAAATTTCTATGGCCTTATACTTAGGGATGGGCATCGTTTCAGTTTTATCAATTCCGATTCCGATTCCGATTCCGATTCTGCAAATCGATTCTGGTTCTTATCGATTCCGATTCCGATTCTGCAAATCGATTCTGGTTCTTATCGATTCTCGATTCCGATTCCAGAGAAATTGTACACTC
>JAOVVB010052801.1:0-14639 GCA_028570985.1 Heterobranchus longifilis
GCGGGTTCTTAGTAGATACATTTGTGGAAATGACAGATTGTTGATAAGGTTGATATTTGAGTCTGGAACCCTCTGACTGTAATCTCGTCTGTTCCAGGCCACTTTCTTCAGCGCTCCTCAACATACTTGCTGTACTGATTAGCTATAGGGAAGCTAAACACTCAGCACGCCCTGTAGGCTGATCCAAGCCTCTGACGGCTTCTTACTTGATCTCTATCTGACAGCTCTTTGATCCCAGCATCCTGGGATCGTGTAATCCGCTGATGTCAACTTTTAAGTCTTTCTCAGCCGAGTATTTTTAAATTTTTCCCTTGATGTACATCAGATGAGCATTCTCATGAGATAAAGTCTGAATTTTGGAAAACAATCCCATTTAGCAGATTTTGAAGGGTTCCCTGGATTGTGCCTTTAATAGAACTCTGTTAATAGAAAACACTTGCTGCAGGAGTAATACAGCATGATGTAGAGGTTCTGGATAAAGGTTCTGTTTAGAATAACAAATATGTTACAAGTCAGGGATTTGACAGTGAGAATAAATTCATCACTGAAATGCTCTTCCCTTCACCAACAGAAAACTTCTCTGACAGTCTTGTAACAGCACGTAAAATGTTATCTGGTATATACTGTCAGCTGAATGGTTGCACCTACATTTCTCCTGATGGTTAGACTTTTCTGGATGACCATATGTAGTCTCACACATTTTGCGACCAGGGACATCTTGTGTGAAGGTTTTGAATGTCCAGCAACAATCGTTTGGAAAATCTTCATTACTTTAGTTTATGCATTTATCCAAACTTTAGATTGTCAATGAAAAACTGTCTGAATCTGTTTGACTTATTTGTCAAATCATAAAGTTGTTTTAAATTCCACCATGAGGGTAATTGGTGTAATTTTTAGCCATGCTACTGTCAGTTGATCCGCCAGTTTGGTCCAGACTGAAATATCCCAACAGCCATTGAATGATAACATTTTGAACATTCATGATCCCAAGTGGATGAATCTTACTGAAGTCAAATTATTTCCACATTCGTGTGGCTGTGACGGTCCAGCAGACCATCTACATGCAGCCGAAAATGTATGACAGCATCCACCAGACCATATGCAACAACAAACGTGTCAAGTCCATGTATGCAGACACAAATTGTAGGTCCATGTCTGTTTTTGGACCATATTATACGCTCCTTTTGGTGATCCTCAGACTTCCCCTGTAGTGCCATCATGAGGTTGACAGCTTTGGTTTTTAGTGAAATATCTTGTCAACTATTGGATGGAAATTTTGTACACAAACTCATCCCCTCAGCATGGTGATCCCTACCTACTACTTACTTTAGGACCAGTTACCTGCAAAACTAACGACATTCCCATCAGCCTCAGCTGTACTTTGTGTTTAGTGATAATTAGCAAATGGTAGCATGCTAACACGCTAAACTAAGCTGATGAACATGGTAAACATTATGTCTGTAAAAACACTGAATGGTTAGCCTTGTCATTGTGAGAATCTTAGTATGCTAAAGTTTAGCTCAAACCACTAGTGTGGCTGTAGACTGGTAGCCTTGTTGTTTAGGAATGTTTTTATCATAGTGATTGTGTCCATTCTTTGACATCATTCCCCACAATATGTGTAATATGTTCATGATTTTAGGGTCACTGGGACAGGACACTGCACTTTTCATTTGAACATTGTATATATATAGTGTTATAAAATAATATATACATTTAGCCTTTAGTTATTTATAATTTATTTGAAAAGGGACATTCAAATAAATGTAAATGTACAGGTTTTCATCGGTAGTCCATTTGCCTGATGTTGTTAGGCATCCTATACAAGTACAATATACAAAGAAATACTAGAGCATGGTAAAAAAGCATGAACAATAGACAATACAATTAAATAACATGAGTGGACAAAATCCAAATAAACACATTATTATACAGACTAACAACTAAATGAAGGAACTGAAGAGAAGAAACTTGTTGCAGGATTACGCCTGTTTGGAGGTGATGTCTCGCTTCATGCTCGGCTCAATGAAAGTTTCATTATTTCACTGACACAAGTTACTTGAGTTCATCTAGTTCATCAATTCTTTCTTGTTCAGTTCAAATGATACTGTCAATATGTCATGGCCGTACAGCAAATGTATGTTATTGATTTACTCCAGTAACTGGGAAACCATTGAGAGAAGCCTTTACTGCAAATGATGTATTTACAAAATAGATAAATAATATACCGTAACATTGGAAATTGGATTTTAATGACTTATCGATATGCTTTGCATTCCAGTGAACCTACATAATTTGAATCGAGCTGAGAAGAAATGATTAGGCTTCAAGTGGATGATCAATACCATATTACATCCATGACATAATTTAATGAGCCAAGAATTTCTGACAACTTAGAAAACATTTTAGGTGCAGCTGCAGACTTCGTTCAGTTAAGTGATGTTCCTCTACATTTTTATTACTCTACTGTAGATATAAATTAGAGATGCACCGATTGCAATTTTCTTGGACCATTCCGATTCCTCTTTTTAGTCTGACCTGCCGATCCTGACTTTTTTTTTCTTCTAAGAACTATAATTGACAGCATACCCAAACATTTTTTGTAACTTTTCTTTCATGGAAACTTGAAATTCAATTGTATATGTTCATAATAAAACACTGACTATTAACTTCTTCAAAACCGCACCAAGTTACAGGACCTTCTCTTTCCCAAACACATCTAAAAATAAAAGTGTTCCAGGTTACTGACAAATAAAATCCCTTTATCTGACATGCATTACTTTCCCAGAAGAAAACAGGTGCAGCATATCTATACAACAACACACCTGGGGGGGGGGGCTGAGCAAAACTTGGAAGAGCGGCTTGTCACTAAAATGCAAACGCAAAGCCGCCGGGCTTGGAATACACTGGCAGAAACACAGTGTGTGTGACGTAAAGCCATCATGCGGCATATGTATAAATTAAATAATAATAATAATTACTTGTGGTGAGCTACCGGGGTGCCCAGGTGCCCCCTCTTAGTCGACTTATCGGTTGTTTTGGTGTCAGTCGATTGAGATTTCCTTCATCGATTAGTCATTTTTTATGAGCACATCTCACATTATCTGGTAAATAAACACAAGATTTATAGTGGTGCTTTTGCATGATTCTTTGTAGAGAAACTCAGATCTGCCGATTAATCAATGAATCGACTAGTTGACAAAATCATATCAGTGTTAGCCAACTAAGAATTTCTTTCGTCTAGGACAGCCCTAATTGTAGTGTATTTGAGCCATTTTGCTCTGCTAAACTTTCACTTAAAGATTTGAAAAAGGTGCTTCTTGTGCTCTTGTCACCCACATGTATTGAGATTCTGCTGAGGCTTTCCTACACTCACCCCCTTTCACCCTGAACTATGACAAATAATAAAATGCATAGATTTGTCTATAATCTATGACACAGGCAGTTTTATACAAAACATACAAACAGAGGACATTTTGTGGCTTACACTGTTGGGCCTGAATGAATCTGTGGACCCAGCTGGACGTGAACAGATGTACATGTGGGATACTGGGACTTTGGACCTGAGTGGCATGCACTATTTTCACTCAGTCTGTGGCATTTTTTAGTTAAAATGCAGTTGGGCTTGTCTGTTCAGAGCTGTTTACACTGCGTGACCTCAGGCAAAAAAAAAATCTGAACAAAACAAACCCAGAAAAAGAAAATCCCTGTTGTGGCTGTTTACCTGAAACACAAAGTTATAAAAGATTTAATGAAAAATAGAAATGAAGAACAAAAGCAGTCCTAATCCACCTGAAGTACACAAAGCTCAGAGGCTGATTTCAAGCCCCTGGTAAATTCCTAGTGACTGCGATGAGCAAAAGTCCACGAAATGCTTAAATGACCTTTCTGTGTACTTTAACTTTAACTTGACCTGAACAATACAGCCTGAATGTTTCATGACACAAAACAACTTTATGATTGCTTCAGTGTGTCTTCTTCAGAGCCTCTCCAGAGAATGAAAAGACCAGGGGATGGATATTTTTCATCGTGTATCCCAGGATTATTGTGTATGTAGTGTGACTATTCTGCAGGGATTACAAGCGTGGAGAAATTGGTTTTAACTCTGGGAAGAGAATTAGTGGCGAATTCAATGTCAAATAAGGATTTGGCAACAGCAAAGAGTGAAAGAAGTTTCAAATGATTTATGAATACACGCTGCTGTGGACATGCAGATTGAAATTGTATTTTCATCCATGTTCAACAGTTAATTACTATAAACACATCATACCCTAAGGAGATGTTAAATAGCTCGTACTACACATTAATGACAATACAACGCTAGCTTTAAAGCCTCTTCTATGTTTGATGTTTTGCCCCTAAACATGTCACTAATTCTCAAGCGCCAATTTCTCTCACAGCTGCTGTCTGTCATTTCCCACAACACATTAACAGCTCCGATATCTTCACAAGGCATCATGGAAGACAGCTTGCGTGAAACAGACACAGGGTCATGTTGCGTATCGCTGCAGACAGTGAAGACTTCGTTTCGAGTTAGATTTTCACTCTTCATCTTCTCAGACTTCTTTTATCGAGAGGTTACTGGAGTGAAGGTCAAAGTGAAACCAAAGTACTTCACAGAAAGCAAAACTGTGCTGGATAAAAACAGTTTTTTTCATCCTCTTCAGCTGCGAGAAACAAAACAAGTTAAAGCCTCACGTCTTCACCTCAAAATGAACTGTCAAAAGCCACTCAAATTCTGGTCTGCACTCTGAGGAGAAAGGTAATCTTTAGCCTCATCGACCATTCAGCAAAACAGAGAAACCTCCTCTTATCACCAGCAGTGGGGGGTGGGGTTCATAAATTGGTTCGAAGCGCCAATTGCACAGAATCTGTCCGCAAAACAGCTTAGTGAATCAATACGGCACCGGCAGGTGGAGTGGGTCAGATTCCTGTCTGCATATCTACACGATAGTGCTGCATCAGCATGCCACTTAACTCAGTATGATTGGGCAACAGCAGGCTTCTCTCACAATTACAACTAGGGCTGGGTGATACACCGCGAGATGGTAAAAAACATGAGAATCATACCAAATATACTGTGACAACTATCGCTCTAATTTATCTGGATGTATGAGGCCATTGTAGTCAATGAGCAAATAAATAAGCAGGATTTATGGCAAAAATGAAGTATCTATACAGACATTCCTATCTGTTTAAGTTTATCAGTCAAGAAATGTTATATACCAATATGATGGGAGATTGATTCTCATAACTCTTCCTGGGGTCCATATTCAAATAAAATCTATGTGCATATAATCAACATTGTTTCCACTTACACTACATACATACAGTAAACAATATACTTACTACAACAGCACCATGGTATCCAACAGTAAAATTACATCAAATGCTAAAAAAAAACAACAACCCAGAAATGCTTGGTGTGGATGTCCCTTTCCATGGTTTTAGGCCCTAAATGATTTGTTCTTTGCGACATATAAACACACCTCACTTTTCTCTTGGTTAGCTTTTCATTCCACCTGGTATCCATGCCGGAAAAACAGAACTGCACTTTCACTGTATCACCAAATGGGAAATGGCAGCATGGCATCAAAGTGATGTTGTTTAAAAAAGTTAATGTGGTTTTATTGTCATTATTCTCCTTAAAGAAAAGGAAGGAAATACAGGGCGGTAGTGCATTACACATACGTTAAAATACATTTCAGAAATGTTATATCTTAAAGTCAACCAAAGCACCGTGCTCCTGCCTCCAAGACTGCAACATCCCCCCTGCATGCATACAGAGCTGCTATTGTGTAGCTGACCTTTTGACATGCCTAGAATAAAAAACAATTGTGTCTGTTGGGGATTAGCAGAGTATCACTGGCAGAAATTGTGAAAGACTGGTATGAATGTTTGAAACTGAATGAGTGTGAAGCACAATGCTGCTGGCACAAATCCTCAGCAGATTCCTCCTGCCAAAATAGTTTAAAAAAAGAAAATCTAACTTGGCTATTTTCCCTCATAGCCCTGGGAGAGATGTCTTACAAAGATTTCTCAATAATTCCTAGAGAGTCTTGCATTGTCTTCTTTTGACCGCATCAGGCAGGTCAAACGCGTGGACAGAGTCCCAGATGACGCCGACACACTAAGTGCTTTTAATTATTTAGGACCTGAGCGAGAGATACGTGCCAACGCCATAGCTTGAACAAGGTGAATCAGAGTCCTATTGTGGACATAATGCACATAAAAGATGTGCCCCTCCTCATGTTACAGCCCGATGGTCTCACACAAATCCAATCTGACAGGGATCTCCAGGGTTTTGCATGACGGAGTAGCTGTGGTTTATCGCCTCAGGTTTACAGAGGCCAGATCATCTCCACAGCAAGCAGCACTCGGTATGTCTGAGACATTTTGTACTTTCCCGAGACTAAACAGTCTGAAAAAAATATTGACTATAGTCTATCATGATGTCTAGATGGTATATAGGAGACACAATGGGTAAAAAAGATAACACAGGTACACAACAGATCATCCTCACGCCATATACCTGGTGTTCCCCACAATGTAAATGCTGTCTCTGAGTTTTCAAGCTAAATATGTCATGCAATATTTCCACGAGCTGTGCATATACTAATGCACAGGACATCAACACGTTTCGCATGTGATGTAATGGCACAGCCATTCAAAATTTAGAAAGAACGTGGTTCTTGTCTGAAGCTTCAAAATGTATAAATTAAACAATATGATTACATGTTTTGATCACACAGCATATCTTTGCCGAGCAAAATAATATTTAAAAATTGCATCATGTATCTGAATTTTTCAGGGTGATCTTATAACTTTAGTCGTACTGTTTTACTTTGTCGTACATGTTTTAAAGCACATCAAATAATCTGCTTTGAATAATTTGTGTCTGATATGGTTTTTCCACCAAAAAAATAGCCTCATTAAAGAAATCTACATCTACATCTACTTCACAATCTGTGAATATGCAAATATGTTTGGTTTCAAAAGCTTAAATGCTGGATGTAATATTTCCCCTACTTCACTGTGAATACGCACAGAGAAGGGACGTCGCAAAATCCTGCTCATAGTACACGTCTGAAACTGAGATTTAAGGAAGCATGGAGAGACCTTGCCCCTTCAGCAGATTAATTTGAAAACAGCCTTCTGGTGTCAAACTTGCACATACATCATTCTGCACAGTGAAGCTCAGACATCCTAATGAAATAACAATAAACACATTTTTGCTTATTGTTATTTGAGTGGAGGGGGACTTTAAATGAATCTTGTGTCTGTGGGGGAAGAACTTGAGGTTTAGCTGAGGAAGCGTTATGGTTGTAAATTTGAATAAAGTGCAGCACATGTAGATTATTAATGGAGACAGTGAAAGATGCTCCCTCTTCTCTGCCAGATGACACTAATGCAGCATGTTTGTCGGTGTCTGTTGTGGAGCGCAGCCTCTCGCCCTCTGAGTCTGTACGGCAGCAGCAGCAGATGCAGACGCACAGCTGTGAGCCCGTCGCCACACCTGGGTTTCACAGCCACGCTGCAGCTCTCTGAATGCATCAGGAGAAAATGTGAGAGCAGAGCAGCCTGCGTCTGACATCAGCTCAGCAGTGCAGAATCACAAGAGAGGCTGAAGAAAAAAGAAAAGTCTGATGGATAGCAAAAACCACGCGGATTGAAAGTAATAATCTGTGAGAATAAGTATTGTAAATCACTGGTTCGCAAACCTTTTTTAACTCCTGAAAACAGCACAATTTGTACTTGTTTGACCAAATTCTCATTGGTCAATGTGAGTTCATGAGATTTTTGTACGATACGATATAATTTATTGTCACAGTAGGGAAACTTGTCTTGGACTCATAATGCTGCATACATATAGCTGACTCCACAGTAGGGATGATGTGGATTTTTGTTGATTGTTGTTGTTGTTCAGCACGTGTACATGTAGGATCTGACAGTCTTTGTGGCATTTGTCCCGCCCCTCCTTCATTGTGATTAGACGGCGGAATAAAAAGTGACAGTGACAAGTGCAGCGTTTTACCCGAAATTGAACAATTTTCAGCTCTCGATGACCAGAAGAAAAACATGCAGCGCTCAGCGCAGAATAGACACTGAGCGCCTCGTCACGTTGCTGCCGTTTATACCATTGTGTAAATATGCAGCGCTCCCATTTCAACGAATTAAAAAAATATGTTATCTTCAGGAAAAAAACACTTTGGTGGACACACAACGTAGAAAGCATTCAGTGCACTGTGGCCAATTTAGTTAATCTAGAGATACTATTTTTTCCCCATCGACCAATCGATTGGTTGAAGAGTAGACCAAGGTTTTCTTTGGTTGACTACAGGAGCCCTATTATGGACATTTTTATGGTAGAGCGACTTTCCTTTTTTATAGACCCAGAAAGAGAAAAGTATAAAATACTTTGGATAAACTTTGAGAACCATAATCATGACCTGGAGGACTGAGAATCTTCACAGACAACTCTGAGACAAAAATTGTAAAATAAGTTATTTTTCTTTCATCTTGCAAAATTTCCCAGGTTGGGAATTGCTGTTCTTTATTCTCATGAGAATGCACTTATATAATACAAGTTGGATTTAGATTATATGCATTTCAAAAACTGACAATTTTCCCTCATTTCCTTTAATTCATTTCAGCTGTATATAATTCGACTGCATACTTTAACTTGTGGATCACTTTGCTTTGTAATGAACAAAATGCAGCAGAAATATAAAGCCCAAATATAGAGACACACAGACAGCCATTAAGGCATGTCTTGTGGTATAATAAAGGTTAATTGTGTAAATGTTGACATTAATCATCCGTAAAACAGAATTCTCATCAGCTGCCAACGCAGTTGTAGTAATTGATTTGTTGAACTTACTCTGCTTTTAAACTTTTCAACTCGGAGTCAGGATGCTATTAAAGTGATTCAGGTATGACATGAAAAATGGATTTTAAAAAGACCAAATCAGCACAACAAAGTGGGGAGAGTCAATTAACATGATGAATGGCTAAACAGAGATGAGCTTTAAACAAAAGCCAAAAACATTTAGTGTGCCATTCCTGTTTCATACATCAAGAAGCGAGCTGTAATGAGCATCGAGGTACAAAGCCACCATCTTGAGCCCGCGGTGAACAAGCCAGAGTGTGATTAATTGAGTTTGTCACTCCGTCTTGTTCCCCTCGTGCTCTGAAGAGTTGCTCTGAAGTGATGACAGTCTATCCATTAAAACCAGTTTTCTAAATGGCAATAATTTCCTCAAAGAAGCATCTGCTTTGGTGTCACATAATGGCAGCAATAATGAGATTCTCCTTCATGAGAAAGTTCTGTTGCTGGGGAGATGCTCAGACCGAACAGCTTTTTAATCGCTTAAGCTGAGTGTTAACGCCTGTGATGTGACTCCTACAGCACTTTGTGTCACAAAGCTTTTAAGATCTTACATTCCCAATGTGTAGTTTTATTATTAATGTCTCTCTTTGGAGTGAAGCTCATCGTGCATATTCATGTTAAACCCTTGGATTTACACTTCTCCCAAGTGATTTGATACGTTCTTCCCAAACAGGGAAATTTAAATGTTTAATAGTTTTTGCGACAGTAATTGAATAGTTTCATTGTTTTCACTCAAAATATTTAACACTTTCCAAACATTACACACATCCAGAGATGCCTCAAACTGAGCTGTATTGATTCTTTAAACAGTTCATTCAGCTACACATGCATTTTTAATTTTAAAGCTTAATCTCTTTTCCACTAATGCTGTGCAGCCAAACACTGTTCAAACCCACAGAGCATTAAGATCCCAAATATATTGAATTATGGAGAAATGTGTATAAAACGATGCACAAGAGTTGGAACGTTGACAGAATATATAACATTGTCAAACAACATTATTTTTACAACCTTAAATGAACTGACAGAATGAAAGGTTTGATTGGGGATATTAGTTTATAGGGCAGAAACATGGTCCACGCAAGTACACAGATGCAAACGCTTCGATACGTAAGATCCTTCCACACATTGTTGGTTCTGGAGATTCACCTGAAAATCGTAATGTAATGCAAGCGTGAGCTAGGGGCGCTATAGCATGAAACAACAAGAGACAAGTGATTAGCGGAACGAAACAACAACAGAGTGGAAGGCGAGTCCTCCCCACAGCGTCCTCCTGAAGATTCACACCCTGACACAGTAATAACTAATGCTATGGAGTGTTTTTTACGCTGTGTTTATGTGACCGTACTCATTTGTAGAGAATACCATATTAAAGCATACGATCAAAGTGCTTGAGTCCCACTACAATATCCCTTCTCTTTGTGTGTATTTCAGTGTGTTGTGTCTGCCCTGTATCAGAACAGTCTGATGATGGAGCATTACTGACATTTTTTATTTATTTTTTTATTATTGACAATATGCAATATTTGAGTACCTTGACTGTTACAGTAAGAATTATGGCTAATGAGCCACTGTTTAATGTTTATACTTTTCAAAATAAAAAAATAAATAAAAAAAGGTACGAGGTACGTGCTGAACCGAAAATATCATGTACCGTTACACCCATAGAAATATAATTGGAATAGAAGGGTCAGCGAGCTGTTTTCAGTGGTCATTTGCCGAGTACACAACAAAATGGTGATTGTTGTTACTTGTTATGGTGACAACGCACGTCAGTGCGGACGTAAAGTGCGTTGCAGATGGTTGCAGACTACACAGTGGTACGAATGGCTGTCTGTCTCCTCCTGGCGAATTAACGTTTATTAACTCAACGTTATTTAACGTCTTCTAGAGGCGGAGGGACCCCTGCCGGCTACCAGCCCATTGTTCTGACCATTTTCTGTAACTAGCGGACGTCTGGCTCCTTAGCTAACTTAGTCAGAAAAATGTCCTGTTGGTCCGACCTGAAAACAAAAGCCCACTGCTTCAGAAATACACGCTCTCCCTGGAGTTTTTTTCTTTTATGTATTAGTGTATTTTGATGGCTTTAACCACAGTGGTGTCACACCATAAAAACATCATTATTTTTTCAAAATACACTCAGATATGAAGGAAAAAGACGACAAAGGTAACCATAAATAATGGCAGTGCATCATTATAGGTTATCAGACACTGATAATGTTTGTTACCTGACTTGTCCGACTCGCCCTGTGATTCAAATAATTCCAATAACTCTGTTGTTTCAAAGCCCAAACGCAAAGTTGTTATTGAAATAAAGTAGACGTAATCACTTCCAAAATTCAATACATGTTTTTTTTAAATGAGGCGTTTAAACTTTCAAAACAAACACTTCCACTGCGCCGCGCGGTCTGTTGTTCCTGGTCCTCCGCCTTTCTCCTCTCATGTGATGACAGCAGCGTGTTTTACACTGAAAAAAATAAGTGCTTTAAACACTGAAAAAAATAAGCTGCAACTTGCAACAAACTGCTGCAAAACCTGACCTCACTGACTCCATGACTGCCCCAAATTGATTTATATGGGAGTAGCCTGCTTAGTGCTTTTCAGTGGAACGGTACACATAAAAATGGCTGCCGCTCTGACCATTCTTCTCCATTGATTTGAGTGGCAATGACCTTTCTATCCAATTTAATTTCTATGGTTGCACCCCTATTAGATGGGGATGGTTAGGCATTAACCTCCAATGGTGTGGTTAGGGTCAGGTCGTTAGGAAATGAGTCTCGCAAGAGTTTTTGCCAGTTTTTGCCGGTTTTCGCAAATCTAGGGTTAGCTTCTAGACACGACCCTCATATGGAAGAGTAAACCGGGCAGAATTAAAGACGAGCATTGCTTTGAGTGGCACAGGTGCCTTCTCGTGGGAGAGAGGCACATTGGTTGAGGATGTCAGCCATCATTTAATCAGCCTGCCGGAGCATCTGCTCTCAGGCTTTTTAAATAGATCATGTAATGAGGTGAAGAGTACTCTCTTCATAGCCATTCATTCACAGCAGGTCACAAAAACAAGCCACACTGTATGTATGGATTACAGGTGCACGCAGAATTCATTAGGGATTCTGGGATGAAGGTCGTGATCTGTACAGTGGCCGAGTGGTGGCTAGAAGATGGCGATTTACCAGATGGCAGCTGGAATAAATGAGAAACTGAATGAACTCATGCGAAGACTACTGTAGCTTGTGGGAAGAAGTTTGCTCTTCCTCGGCTTACTTCGACCATAGAGTTGTTGTGTCAGTTTGGGATGATGGCATGAATGAGAGAGAGGAGAGGGGACTTATTGGCAGGGTGTAAACTTGTTCTCCAGACAAATAATGTCCATTTCAAACAGAACAGGTGCTGTAAGTCAGTCATGATGGAGTTTCGCCTCCAGGGTTTCTCACAGCTGTTCAGACAGTTTTCAGTCTGCAGAAGACTGTAGATTTATTAATACTGTCAAAAATCTCTCCGCACAAGGGGGACATATTTTCCATTTTCTTTGCCTTCCCATGGTTCCCACGGGTCCTTGAAAGTTGGTGAATTTGAGGGGGGGAAAAATCAAGGCTTTGAAAGTTTTTGAAAATAGACAAAAATGGACATGGGTCATTGAAAGTGCTTGAATTTATGTCTTGTGCAAGAATAGAAATTGAAGTCCTTTGATATATATATATTTTTTATTTAACTTAACGCCTGGTCTCCTAAAATTAAGTTCCCATAAAACTAAACTGCATTCTCAATATGGCTGCACAATATATCATTTCAGTACATCAACTTTCACAATAAACACATCGTGAAAGACACTCAAACCCCCGAGTCAATTGAAAGAAAGTATCGGAAGAAAACTGCTCTTTAAAATGTAACTATCATTCTTTTTTTGAAATGGTGCCTTTTGTGTTCAGTTCAATGTTCAATTTGTTCAGTAAAATGTCAGAAATAACTTCCTTTCAGTGTTTTGTTAATTCAACAAGCAATTAGTTGTATTTTATCAGTATACTGAAAGCAGCAGAAAGGCAGAACTGATATGACTGTTTATTTATCACAGACAATCGTTATTGCAATATTCAACAACGTTATTGCATATTTTCCTCATATCGTGCAGCCATAATCCTCATTCTAGGAGAAACATATTTTCTCCCGGATTATGTTTGTATTTGACGTATTGCAGGGTGGATGAGGGTCACAAAGACACAGACTTTTCACCCAGGAGACCGAGGTTCGTGTCCCATGTGAAACCAAAAATCGTTATCTAACAAACCTAAGTATATTTTATTACATAACAAACATACTTATTTTAACCCAAGTCCCGATCTTTTCGTAAACCTAACCAAGTTGTTTTGTATCAAATCAGAACGTTAACGAGGTGTTTAAAACAGCGACCGTAATCTGGTAGAAAACATTTCCCTCTAAACTTAATTGAGAATGCAGTTTAGTTGTATGGGAAATAATTTTGTAGGAGACAGGGTTGCCCGCAGTTGCGCCATTGTTTGCCGTGCCAGCCTGCTTGTTGTCATTATAAAAATTCTCAGTGTTGTAACAGTAAGGAACCTTCATCCGTGTCTCAAACTATGCTGAGTTTCAGTTTAATATACTGAAGGGTAATTAAAAATAGGTGAAAATTCACACAAATGTAGGTTTTAAAGCTACCACTCTGTGAGTTTAATAGTTTTTATCCAATTACTTGAGGGCACTCTGGTGCATAATCAGCAGCTCATTTCTGTTTTTCTCCCCCCTTCTCTCTTTGCTTTCTATTACCAGAATATCATTGAAATATAATTTACTTAAAGCTATGGAGATCTGCAGATCTTGCAGCAGAAAACAACTTTTGGGTATCTTGGGACATAAAGTGCATATTAAAAGCAACTTAAACTAATCAGGACTTTTTTGTGTGAAATGAAACTTTTTGGGGAGGGTGGTTGCAAATGAAGACTGTGTTGGTCACATCAAACTGTACAGTGAGGAGTTGAGGCTCTCTATGGACAGACATAAAGAGGCAGAACAAATGCTGGGTGTGCACTATAAGCTCAGATGTTCTGTCCTTCTGGCGATAATTAACTTTCACTGCAGGAATTTATCTGTGTGACATGAAAAACCTCTGGCTCTCTGAGATGGTAAAATGGAAGCTTATGAAGGAGGTCATACCGCAGAATTATTTTTCCCAACACTGGTTCACCATAGACCCGCCCTGCTGTGCTGTGATTGGCTAGTATTCATCACATCGATGCATCAAAAGTCTGTAGGGTTAAGCCAGAGAGTACATACCTAGCCAATCACAGCACAGGAGGGCGGGACTAGTCGTTAGAGATCACGTTTGGATTAAATACCTTACGTTACGGAATTTATATTTTGTCGCTCTTTGCTCCCGTCATAATTACTACGGCCACTAGAGGGCGGTGCCTAACAACGAACGTTAATTTAGTAGCCCATTTAAAGGGCTGATAACGGCCTTCTGGACCAACTAGCAGGGGAAGTAGGCCCCTTCTAACCCATATCTATGAGGCTGATAACTCCCATTCAATCATGTGATAATTAGACCGGGTGCAAAAGACATTTGAAGACATCATCTTGGACTGAAAATAATCAGTCCTAGTGTCAACCCTGAATATTTTAATTAAATTTAATTTTAAAGCACCCATAATCTTAAAAAAAACATACTTTTTCTAAATAAGTGGGCTACTATTCATTCAGTGCGCCGCCACGGGTGGCAGCCTCTTCCAGCAGCTCC
>JAOVVB010052818.1:0-14638 GCA_028570985.1 Heterobranchus longifilis
CCACAATCTTTTCCTAAACCTAACCGAGCAGTTTTGTTGCCTAAATAAGTTCTGCACCACAGACTGAATAAAAAGAATGGACAGAGTAAGAGCGATGTCACCCACTGGTTTGTGGACGTTTTGAAGCCTCGAGTTTGGCACTTCCTCATCTCCATCTTGCACTTTTGAAACTGGACGTTATGCTAACTTCTAATGAGGGAAAGTTTGCAGATTTTCAACCAGCTGGCGCGAGTCATCCAGTGGATTTTTAACAGCAGGAGGAGTGGAGAGCTCCGGCCGCCCGTTGAAAATCAGCAAACTTTCCTTTAAGTTAGCATGGTGCTACCGAACACAGTGTTACAATAAACTTCTATGAAGTGAAAACACACTGTGAAAGAATCAACGATGTAAGACAAAACCACAGACAACACCCAAAACAAGTTGATGTCTATTTAAATGTACACAGGGCGATGGTTAGCATTGCTAAGCCTCTATCCTGTCGCTAAAATGGCAGCCTGTCAATCACACGGTAACCACGCCCCAAAGCATACGCCGCTTTATCGTCTGTTTTCTTCTTAATGGGACCATTATTTACAAAATGAAAATCATTCTGTATTGAAGACATGAAACTAGTGATTGAGACCATGAACTCATTATAAAACTGGTTATTAATCAAGTGGCTCATTTTCTCATTGAACCGGGAGGCTTTTTGCAACCACTGGTGTCGCCCCCTGCTGGATTTTAGAAATAATGCAAGTTTAAGGCACTTCTGCACAGCCTTCACTTCTCAGACTCGGAAGCTCTGTCCATTATTTTTTACTGTTTATGTTCTGCGCTGCAGGGCCTTGCACAGGCGCACTGATCGCTCGTGTCGCTGGACATTCGTAGGATAACACACTTGTGCATAACTTTTCGTAAGATATCATACGACCCGTTGCATGGGGATACGTTGGAAATTATCACTTTGCTCTGACCTTGCTCACATCTGATCGACCGTTTTGTAATTGACAGGTTCTGGAGGCCACTCGCGTCACCAGGAGGAAAAGCGACATGGCGCGGAAGTGGGAAGCCGGTATCTACGCCAACGAGGAAGGCGAGGAGGAAGAAGAAGAGGAGGAGGAAGAAGAGGAGGAGGAGGAGGAGGAGGAGGAGTAAACAACTCCTTCCAGAGACAGTTAAGGGACCGAGCGTTAAAGAGGAGGAGGAGGAAGAGACTGAAGGAGAAATGCAGCGAGGATAGTGAAAGGAAACAGTATTTATTTTACTAATAGTATTCTGATGATCACATGACCCGCCGGCTCGACCAATGGGGCTCATCGAAGAGATGCGTCGAGTTGTGGGTTTTTGGACCTGAGGATTGAAGGCCAACAGTATGTTAAGAGACTGAGTATGTGAGAGACATTTGAAGTGTGTGGGGTGAGTTTGGAGAAAAAAAAAAGATCAGTGATGCAAGAGACATTTTGAAAGGCTTTTATGGTGGTTTAAGAGCGCTGTATTTGGGATTAAAGGTTTTTACTAGTTGGTAGACGCTGAATGATTGAAATATTCATAGGAGTTTTCATTTGCCTGTCTTTTTTTTTTAAATTTTGAAATATGGGCTGAGATCTAAAGATTTTATTTTGACATGTTGCCTGAGACTTGCTGATGATGTTTTGGCAATGGGTGCTTGATAATAACCCCAATCATCTTCAAAATGTGTGGAAAGGTTTTCACAAGCAGGTGTGTGATTATCAAGAAACTTCTGACTGAACGTTGTTCATTTCCGAATTATTTTTTACCTGGATTTGATGCAGGAAGGCTGCCACGTTTTCCCAGCACTGAACGGAACGGGACCCGAAGCATCGTTTTCACGTTTTATCTTCTGCATCCTGCAGTGCCACAGTACACCACAGTACAGATATAATAATGTTGGTGGGAGCTTTTCGCAAATCCTTTTAAGCATCTGTATTGAATCTTAAGTGCCGACTCGAGGGTCGTTGAACTGTTAAATGCTATAGCGAGGAAATTAAAAAAAAAAAAAACTAGCATCGAGGTTCAACTTTGCCTTAGACCGTCAGTGATTGTTGGATATGGATGATGTATTTTATCTTCTCCTATTCTGTTTTACTACAGTTTCAGTAGACTTTAGAGAAAATAAAACGCAAACACATTAGCTAGAAAGTCTTGACTTCATGTCTATTAAGTGACGGGTCATGCTTGTTCTGTCAGCGTGTGTATTAATTAAAGGGCTGGGTCGGGGGTTTATATTCTAAAAAAAAAATCACTTATTTTACCTTTGCTGGCTACGTCGCTTTGTTGACCTGCGCTTTCTGATGTAAGCAGTTGTTTCATGTATTATACTGAGGTAGGACTGTGTATTTGATATATGAACATGTATGTTGAGATTCCAGTGGGGCTACTGCCGTGTATCTACTATACCTTGCTAGCTGAGGATAAACGTTTGATGAGAAATATTGAGAAAAAAAGCATTTTATAAGAAGTTGTTATACCAAAACAGAATGTTGTTATTTAGAGAAGCACCGTCAGCTTTTAAATCTATTTAAGATGATTGCGTGCATGAAATGACACTCCTTTCCAAACCTGAAACAAGCACACAACAAGCAGCGATAAGAAGGCAATAGACTATCAGTGCAAAAGGCTCATTAACAGGCCACAACGACAGTCTGTTCATTTTGTATGTTAATGACATAATGGGGGAGATTTATACAGAAGCGAATTGCATTCACAAAATAAAAAGAACAATTAGACATCTCGTAATTATGAGATATTTTAAGGTGTCTTTTTTTGTGAATGCAATGTGCTTCCGTAGATTCATGTGTTGGGGTTGTCAGTTGTTTTTTTTTTACTAAATATATTATAAGCTTTGACTTTTGCAGGACAATGCGATTTCCTGTTTTGGATGAAGAATTTCAGGCCTCTGTGAGTGTGGTGGTGATACTGTGGATTGTCCAGGTGTAGAAAGCAAGATTAAGCATTGAACATTAAAACAGGAACAATCCCTGGAGCCTACAGGACTGTGTTTAAATCAAAGTAGAAATGTGTCAACGTGGCTGTAGAAACGGTATTTTTGAACCACTTTAACTGAAAAATGATTCTACTTTTCAGTCTTTGTTAGCTTGTTTATGGAAGCCTTTGAGATTTTCTTTCAGCATTAGGATGTGAAAGTGTCCTTCAGCCAGACACGGACCTTTCTGTGTGCTCACAAATACGGAATAAAATCAATACAATTAAAACCGAGGTAAACTTGCACAAAAGATGAAGAATTGCGGGACACAAACCAACCCTTGACAGTAATGACTCTATTATATTTATTGGGACAGTCCCATCCTGAGTGCAAATTATCCAACTCTATTTAATTATCTATTTTAATATGCTCTCTGAGGGAAACATAACCAGGAGTAAAAACCAAGGACTCGTGCCTATGTGATGTGTCCATTTCCCCATGTAACAACACAGTGTGTAATAACACCACATTATGTAATAACTAGACGCTTTACTATGTAATAACATATGCATTTTATTGTAATAAACAGCCTTAAAAAAAGTGCAACTCCCACATTCTGTAATAACCACTGCAATATGTAATAATTTATTACAAAAATGTGTGGAAATGTGTTAAATATTGTGTCCAATCTGTTTATTACAAAATGTAGCAGATTATTACAAAATGCAGTGAAAGTGAAAATGTATTACATTTTGTCGTGTCATTATATAACATGTTGTTACACCCCTGAAACAAAAAACCCACAGTGGTTTTAGAGAATCCAACTCTTTTTTTTCTCGTTTTTCTACACGTGATAATATAAAAAATGAAAAAAAAAAAGTATTTAAAGGACTAGTGTCCCTTTTTATGAGACAGATGTTATTGTGGTGCAGTAGAACGTGTGTCCACAGATACCGCAGTTGCAACTGATGCTGATATGAGATTAATTTTGCCACATGAGTGAAGGGACAAACAAAATAGTATTTTGGTGCATTTCCATGTGAGATATATTAGATTTTAGGAGCTTAAAGATTCTTTTTTTCAGGATGAATGACATGATGCAGATCCTTTGTGATGGATGATAGTTTTACAGTGACTTGTTCTGGACGCCAGCTGAGCATCTACTGTATCTAAGCTTTATTCACAGCACGATTTGAGTTTAAAAAGCAAATGGCTTCGTCCCTAGTTTACTGTAGCTGCTGCAACACATTGTAAAACAGTGTCATTGTACACAAACACACACAATCAAACCCCTAACTCGAGTTCTCATTAAATAACGCTTTTGAAATGGTTACCGACATCATGCATAAGAGGAGTTCTAAGTGTGTGATTTATTATTATTATGCTTTTGTTGTTTGAATTCATGGTGCAGAGATGATTTATTTATCATTTAAAATGCTGGTAGCTTGTTTTTGCCTGCAGAAGCGCCCGAGCTTCAGTGTGGGACTCACACTGTCTGTGTGTGTGATGAAACAATCCTATTATACAGTATAACCTCTGTTCCTATGTTAACCACTTGTATGCTCATACTCTGCTTTGTTATTTTATAGCACATGTAAGGCTCACAGTTATACACCTACTATACATATTATGAATATTTTCTCATTAAAAACAAAACCTGTAAATGTTTGATTTCTGAGTGGTTCATTCATGTTTTTAAACTGTTGTTTCATGTTTTATAATCATTGCAAATCATTGCTTTTTGAGTTGTTGATCGGACAAAACAAACAACTGGGAGGTGTTAATGTGGGGAGCATGTGATGGGCATTGTTTAAGTATGTTTTCACATGTTACACACTGAATGAAATGAGTTGCAGACTAGATGGATTACCTGTAGAAATACTGCAGTGTACAAGTAAAAATGCAAAAGTATTGGCATTAAAATATACTTTTAAGTACTCACTTAAGTTTAAGTACTCATTATGCAGAATTGGATTCTAATTATTGATGCATTCATCATTTTAATGCTGCAGCTGGTATAGGCCTACAGGTGGGGCTGTCGGGTACCTTAGTCCATAATAATACATCATAATTCATTAGTTGAGTTAGATTTTATATTAATGATTTGAATCTGCAAAGTAATGCAGTAAAAAGTACAATATTTGTTTTCAAAGTGTATGGAGTAGAAGTATAAAGTAGCAGAAAATGTAAATACTCAAAGTATAAGTAGGCCTACCTATCTTAGTGCAATAGAGCAATATGCTATAAGGCTACGGAAGCACTTCAGCAGTTTTTGCACTTTAATTTGGACAGGTCTCTTTTTGAGCTGCCATGTTGTCAGTGTCAAATGTCTCGTGTTTCACAAATGTCCCCTCTGACAATAAAGTTTACTCTATCTATCTATCTATCTATCTATCTATCTATCTATCTATCTGTCTGTCTTGATCATTTTACATTATCTTTGGTGTTACTGTTTTGTTCAGCAAAGCGTTTGGCTTTTAATGGTTGAAAACCACAGCAGGGTCATCATCAGTGAAGAGTGTGGCCAGCAGAATAATTCAGTCTTCATGAACATGTTGCAACATAATGTCATTTTTTTACACACACATCAGTACAATGATAAGTCTCTTAAAATGTGTTTGATTGGATTGGATGTACATGATTTTGGCATGTCCCACATGATGCTCTGCTAACTTCACTGAGTGCGATAACTGGTTAAATGACACACAATTAACATATTTTTGATATGTTCTTATTGTCCTCGATCATGTATATTCTATTTCCATAGTAATATTAGACATTTTGCGTGTGTCCCTGAAATTGCTGTCCACTCTGTCATTTTGGGGTAACTGCTCCTTTAAGAAACCACCTGGTGTAATCAGTGACATCACCACCACCAATTTGTCTTTCTTCGATGGACGTCTAAACAACTGCAGCAAGTACAAAAGTATTTGCACTTATATTTCTTAATTCTCATCATATTGTGTTTGTAGTTTG
This sequence comes from Heterobranchus longifilis, assembly GCA_028570985.1. Taxonomy (NCBI): domain Eukaryota; kingdom Metazoa; phylum Chordata; class Actinopteri; order Siluriformes; family Clariidae; genus Heterobranchus; species Heterobranchus longifilis. The sequence continues at coordinate 5,900 of JAOVVB010052818.1, forward strand.
ATGTTATTAAACGGTACACAGTCACATTCAACAATGAATCACTTTGGTAAGGGAAAGTCCACCATGTGTTCATTAAATGCTAACTTTAGCCAAACATGTCCACCCTGTCCCGTCTTCCATGACAGGGTGCAGAGGTAAAAACTCCAGCAACATTGTAGCATGAAAGGGTGGACATGTTGACAGACAACAGACTGTTTTGCAGTGATTTCATTAGTATCAAAAGCCTTTTCACACTAAAACATATTGTTGAGAAAGGGACTAAATATCTTTCTGAAAATGTACATTTTATAATCACTATGCAATGAATTTGTCCATGACAGGGTGGACATATTTTCGGTTTGCTCTTACATTGACTGCTATAGTAAATTTTAAAAAGGTGCTAAAGCACCCTTTGCTGATAATGACCCAGCAAGAACATATGATAATCTGGGATTAAAACAATAAAAAATATAAATTAAATTTAAAAAAATAAGTGTAGCCCACACAGTCATGAAAATGATATTAACTCCAAACTAAAATGTGTCCAACAGGTTGAGGATAGGGTGGCTTGTGGCTGTACACTTTTCATTTTCATCACGCCTCTTTTATGGGAGGAGGAGGAAGTGGGTGTGAAATATTCTTGTATTTTCTCTCCCGATGCTTTCCTTTTAAACACACACAACAGGCTACTGACTGGAGGGGAAGTTGTCAGAATAACTTTGTTGACTTCTGCATTTGTTCACAGTCGGTTCAGTTTTAATCAGGAAGTCTCAGTGTACAGGCTGTCATTCAAAGTCTAATCATGGCGCACCTGTGTCAAACAGCCTTCACGGTGCTCCGGCAGATAGAGCCGGTCCTCGTGCTGGAGCAGCTGGGCAGCACTCTCTTTGACACCGCCTTGCAGATGGTGGTCAAGGACCGGAGTGTTAACGCCACCTACCCGGATGCCCACCTCTCCAGCGAGGACAGCCAGCAGAAAGCCATGACGGACTTCTACATGACCTATAATCTCATCATCCGGCTGGTCCCGATTTTACCTGCGCTGCTGCTGGCCAGGTTAGGCGACCGCGGCTGGAGGAGAGCGCCCATCGTGGTGCCCCTGTGCGGGTACCTGCTGTCCAGGCTCGCCCTGCTCCTGGTGGTCCTCTGTCGGCTCCCGCTGGAGGTGATGTTCGGCGCGGCGGCTGTTTTCGGGCTGTTCGGCGGCTTCTGCGCCTACTGGCCCGGCGTGATGACTCTGGCGTCGCTCGGGTCCACGGAAAATGACCGGTCCAAGGTCAGTATATAGCCTCAGTACTGCTGAGGGATCCCAGCTTCACTATAGTGCTATAAGTTCTTACAGAAGTCTTATATTACAGGTTTTTTTCGAACATGCATCCAAATTATGGCTGAACGATTTTGAAAAAAACATCTAATTGCGATTATTTGGACTCATATTGCAATTGCAATATGACTCACGATATTAGAGGGAATTTAGAGGGAAATTATTCTTATTTTCTTATTTTGATTGAAACACATATTAAAATGATCATGGTGTGATTTTTGCAAAGATCTGTACCAAACAAATTTTCTTTTGGTCTTAAATCTGTAGAATACGATGTGTAGGCCTACAATATTTAATTTTGACACATATTTTGCCTTCAACAAATATTGCACCTCTTGTGATTTGAAAATTGCAGTAGGCCGTATTGCGATTGCGATAAAATTTAGATTAATGGTTCAGCCCTAGTCCAAACTGAAGTTACATTGTCAAAACTCTTGTCAGTGAAACAGAAGTCTATGTGGACCAAACTGTGTATCATTTGTCATTGTCAGAGAAGACATGGGTCTACAGTATTGTGAATTTCGTCACTGTGGGATAGGGTTGGGTAATTTTATCAATTCTGCTTCAAATTCTGCTTATCGATTCTGATTCCAATAAGGTAAAAAAGAGGTCAAATGTTTAGAATACAAAAAAAACTTTATTCTTTTCTGAGCTTACTTTGACTTTTATTGTTTCATGAGGAAAAAGTCAATTTAAATTTGGATCTAATCGTTTCTCATTTGTTAATGGTTACCCGGTTCTTGGCAATTTGCTATCGGTTCTAATCGGTTCTCGGTTTTCGGTTCCAAACCCTATTGTGGGATCAATAAAGTATATCTTATCTTACGTATACAGTAAGATTTGATGTTGATGAGAACTTGTGGACAAATGCAGGAGAGAGAGAGAGGACTGAACCATCACAGTACTGCACAGTCAGTCATTTTGTTGATGCTTTTTTTGTAATTATTGTATTGCAGCCCTGGAATTTCAGGAAAATGTTTCACATATAAATTACTATGTGCAAAGATGTAGAAAAGAATAAAGTGAATTGTTGCATTTGTGATTCATCCGTTTTCCATACTTTAGTTCAGTCAATAAAGTGAAAATGTGTTATTCTGTAATGAAATACTGAATTTACTGATTTATGTTAAAAATGATTCAATCTTCAAAGATAAAAGTGAGATTAACTGTTTGGCCCAAATGCATGTTGGTAATGCAGACTGTATGAAGAGTTTTGAAAAAGCCCTTCACTATTGACTGATGATTGTTAGCCATTAAAAAAAAACTAAAGGGGGCACATTATGCTAATTTCAGGTTCATACTTGCATGCATTTGGGGTTTCTACGAGAACAGGGGTGTCCAAACTTTTTGAATGGGGGCCACAATAGATAATGTGAAGATACCTGTGGGTCAGCTGCTTCTCGCATCATATGGGTTATTTAAAAAAAAAGCACATATAATACAATTGGACTCTCAGGATTTTATGTTAAGTGCCATACTAATACATGTATGTGGCCAAAACAAGAAACACATTAGTTCCGCCTGCATAGTTCCTATGTATTGCATGTCTACAAACTGTATGATAGAGCTGCTGTCGTAAGGTGAACGGAAAAAATGCAGAGTGAGCTTGTTTGATTAACAAATATTGTGTGGTGGGCCACATATAGAATATTTTCAGAGACAAGCCGGGGGCCATTTAAAATCTGTCCGAGGGCCGCATTTGGCCCCCGGGCCGGACCTGTCTGTGAATATACCTGTGTTCACCCTCTGTCTGAAACACTCCGTTTTAGCGTCTGTCTCCTTCTTGACATTATAGGGCAACTTTAGTGATGTTTGGAAAATGTGTTGACAAAACATCGACAACCCTCTTTTGCCCTCTGTTATGTAAAAGATTTTCCAAAATACCTAACGCCTAGGCTAATATTGGCATGTCATTCATGGCCCTTTTCACAAATGCATATAAATGATTGGCTTAAACCTAAGAATGACAGAACAAGACCACAAAAAAAAACAACCATTTATCTGCCAAATACAAAAACAATAAGCTTAAACATCAACATACATTTTCGTAAAGTGTTAGGCAGTCAGGACATGAGGTCAACTTTTAAAAGAAGTAACGTGTGTCCATGTCCCATGCAGGTGATGATGAGAGTGGAGCTGCTGTATGGGATGGCAGGTCTGGTGGGCAGCCTGGTGTCGGGTCATCTGTTCCTGCTGTACAGCTCCAGTTTGGGAAACGGAACCATCCTGCTCACTGTGAGCACACTGCTGCACCTGCTCTGCCTCATACACTCCATGGTCCTGCTGCAGGTCAGTGTGTGTGCGTGCGTGCGTGCCTTATTGTGTCTTGTGTGTGTTGTGTGTGTTTTGATTTTTGTGTGTCTGTAAAATAAGACTGCACCATAGATTGCCCAGCATATTTAAAGGTTAAAGGCCCACCTCCCAGCAGTGTTGATTTTGTTAATCAAGACGAAAATTGTTCGACAACAACCTTTTTTTCCCATGACGAAGACGAGATGATGACAAGCTAAAATAGATCTTTGATCATAAAAACTATGACAAAATGTATGTTTGTTTTCATTGACGAGACGGAAACAGCAGGAAAACACACAGCCGGCAGCTTCCGACCTCTGCAGCTGCAATGTAATCCTGCTAGTATTGAAGTTAGCTAGCGTTAGACTGTGTGACTTTAATGGTAAACAGTACAGTCACTGCTAGTTAATGAGTCAGCAGCTGATGTTTGCATTAATTTGCAGTGAGTGATCTGACAGTGATTACACAAGAGTCTAAGCTCCGTAACAACAGTTAAAATCATGTTATAATATTAATCACTTACTGTGGGACATAACTTGGCTGAGATGAGATCTCTCCATCACGTTATATCCGTAGCAACATGTTGCTCCTCTCCCCATGAAGCAGGTACGTCTCTGCAGCTCCAGAACACCAGCTAGCAGGGCTAGCTAACTTTTTGGGGGCCCTATGCAAAATTGTGTTTGGCATAGGGCATTATATTCCATATGCATATAAATGAGACCAAATGCTACTTTTTACACGTACAAAAAAATATATAGCCTATTTTCATTTAATGAAGCTGCATTGTTAATATCAAAATCAAAACAAACATGCAAATGATAAATTACAAACCTGACTGATTTACATCTAGTTTTGAATCTTTATAGATGAATTAAAAGGTTGATGATTAATCATGTTGAATGATTTTAACTTTTAACTATTTTAATTTAGAAAAACTAACAACCAACAATTTCTGATAATTAATTGAATTAGTTTAAAGAAAAAAAAAAACATTTTGACTAAAAGTAATGACTAAAAGTTGAATAAAATGTGACTAAAACTAATAAGCATTTTTGTCTAAAGACTAAGTCTAAATCTAAAATAACAGACAAAATCAAAAGTGGAATAGTTAAATAATGCTACATGATGAATAGAAGACTTCAACTCTGTCAACACAAGCTGACTTGATTGGTTGATCAGACATATGACATAAAACTGGCTGTCTGAATCTGGACTTTTGAGACTGTTATTGGCACACTGCAGTTTGAAGGCAGACATTCTCAGCCATGGTGTTGACTGCTCATTTCACTCATGACATGTCTTGCAGCAAATAAAAACAGCATGTAGACATGTTAACATGGTTAAAAACATTTTTGTAAAGGTTTGCTATACACTGCAATTCTGTAACATATCTGAATCTTTTTATTCTATCTAGCCAGAGAGGGATTGCTTCACTGTTGTCACTCAACTTTGCCCCACCTTTTGAAAATATATTTTTATGTAAAACTACCTGAACAGTTTCCTTGTATGTCATAGAAGGAATAATACCTGCCAAGTTGTACATAATGGATGGTTGTTCACCTCCTTGGATCAATACATTTTTTTTAACAAAGGTGGTTGTATTGACACATAGAAAGGATCCAGACACTGGAATAAACTCACTCTTGTAAACTGTGTTTAGTTAAATCATTTAGAACGAAAACAAAGCAATGTCATATTGCTAGAACCACATTCTCAGCTTGTTATCCCCAAATATAGCCTGAATATTGACTTAACTACAACAGCTCATGCAGATGTTAAATGCATGTATGTCCACCTTTTAATTTAAGGTGAAACACGTATCCGACTCAGAGCCAGAGGGCACCTGCCACCTCCTTCCGCCCACCTCCAGTGAAGTTCCGGCGGAGGCTCCTGTTGGGAGAAACACGGTGAACGTGGTTCTGCTGTTTGCAGCTGCCGTGCTGTACGGCTCTGCGGTGGGTGGAGCCATGGAAATACTGGGCATCTTTGTGCTGAAAGAGCCACTCAGCTGGAGCGCCACTCAGGTGACATTTTGCTCTCTTTGTATGTTTTGTATTTAGGTCTTAAATAACAGGGTTTTTTCAGATTTTAAAATTGATCAAATACAATGATTATGCACTAACTTAGAATATAATTAGCTGAAATGACATATAACATATGCTGCCGTCAACTTTCACATTTGAAATAGCCTGGAAAATGCTGAATTATTACCACATAATTGTTAGTTTCACTCACAGAATATTAAAATGTCCTAAAAAATTTGATCGTATAGTATGTCAAACAAAATGGCATAGTATAGTATGTCATAAAAAGTCATAAAAAAGTCATAGTATAGTATGTCATAAAAAGTAATACAAATTTCATAGTATAGTATGTCATTAAAAAGTCATAGTATATATTATAAAAATGTCATGAAAAATGTCGTAGTATGTATTTATGTTAAATTACCTTATTGTAATGTATCTGCATCCAGTACATTCATATTATGCATTGTGTTTTTATGTACAGTCGTGTATATTCATTTTCTCAGTCCCTCAAACTTATTTGGTTTCACTTTTAATTTGACTTTCTCTCCTGTTTCTCTTTCTTTCACTGTTGCACTTCCTGTTTGCTGTCCAATTACATCCTTCACCCTGTTTCACTTTCTCTCTCTTCCTCCAGGTGGGTTATGGGAACGCAGCAGGCTGCACGATTTTCCTCACCAGTTTCCTCGGCGTCATGGTTTTTCGTCGCTGTGTCAGCGACGTGGCGCTCATCCTGATCGGCATGCTGTCATTCGGCTGGGGAATTTACTTCATGTCCTTCGTCACGGCAACCTACATGTTCTACCTCGGTGAGTATCTTTGACTGAGGCACAGTTTGTGGTGGATCGTGACTATTAGAAATTTTAACCCTCCTAAAAAAAACATGCAGGTTCAATTCAGGCCATGTTTTCTTCCTGCAGTTGTATGTCTTATCCCCTGACGAAAGCCACAATTTTCCTGCATACATAATTTTTTAGTATCAATTAATCTGTCAATTCAATTAAAATAGTGAATAAGCCCACAACACTTTCTCAGCGCTCAGTCACGTCTTCAGATTGGTTGTTTTGTCTGACTAACAATCCAAAACCCAAAGATCAATCAATTTACAATGATATGAAACAGAGAAAAGAAACAAACTTCTCCATATCTGAAAAGCTGGAAACACTATTTTTGCTAGATAGATAGATAGATAGATAGATAGATAGATAGATAGATAGATAGATAGATAGATAGATAGATAGATAGATAGATAAACGATCTAAACAGTCTAAAAATCTAAGAGACATCTGTTATAATAAACAGAGCCACAGCTCAGTAGCAGTGACAACAGTAGACCGACAATTGCAGGCTCAATACAGTCAATAAATAAATAGCTCTAATCCGAGTCCAAAAGTGCATACTCAGATAGAAAACAGTAAACATCAGGTAGTAAACAAGAACAAATGCAGTTCATAGTGCAGTGCTCAAAAGTGCAATCAGACGGTTTCAAAGTGCATGTTCAAAGTGCATGTAGTCTATGTACTTATGGAGGGGGGGGGGGGTCAGCAGTATTTTTGTTGTGCTTAAATAAGACAATTAAATAACATCGGTATGGGGAGCACGGAGCTGCTGCATTTGGACACACCGCCATCTTGGAATCTCTCTCTGGCAACTAATTGATAAATCTGCTAATCATTTCAGCTCATATTTTGTCCAGCACCAGTGAGAAGCTTAGATGTGTGTATCAAAAAAGTTTTCATGGAGACACTTTTTTTCTCCAATGTGGCATCTTCTGTTGGCAGCAGAAACCCAGTATTGTTGTTGTTGTTGGTGGCTTAACTGGCAAACAGCACTGTCCCACAGAATAACAAAAGTCATTCACTGTCTCTCACATGTGACCCATTGGTTTAACAGGCGATTACATGAATAAAAGATCAGATTTAGTTAGTGAGTTCTGACAGGAGTCTGCTCTTTAGAGTCTGCTCTTTAGGTACAATTTAGATAGTATAACTAGAGATATTATACTGTGGTGTTTTCGCAGCTTTTCTGACAACATACTATAATATGACACATTTTCAGCATTTTTCACGTTTTTGCTAAATTTTTACGACATGCTATACAATGGTGTTTTTGATTCATTTTGAACGAGGTACTATTCTATGACGTTTTTGCAGCTTCTCTGACAACATACTATGATATGACGCATTTTTGGAAATTTTGATACTATGACTTTTTTGTGGGATTTTTGTTGATATATTATACTATGGTGTTTTTACTATATATATATATATATACTATGCTATGCTATGCTATGCTATTACTATATATATATATATATATACTATGCTATGGAGTTTTTGACTCATTTCTGACGAGATACTATTTTGTGATGTTTTTGCAGCTTCTCTGAAAACATACTATAATAGGACGCATTTTCAGCATTTTTGAGGTTTTTCAAAAACCTTTACGAAATTTGACAACATAGTAAAATGTCATAGTATAGCATGTTCTATTTTTTTTGCAAAAACATCAAAAATAAAGAAAATGTAATATTATAGCATGTTGTCCAAAAAGCCCCCAAAAATCATAGTATAGTATCAAATCAAAAATAGATAAAAAATGCCATGGTAAAGTATGTCGTCAAAAATCCCACAAAAACATGAAAATGCATAATATTATAGTATGTTGTCCAAAAAGACCTCCAAAAGCCATAGTAGAGTATCTCGTCAAAAAGCCCCTAAAAAGTCATAGTATAGTATGTCGTCAAAATTCCCACAAAAACGTAATGATATAGTGTGTGGATTTTTTTGGGCAAAAACGTTAAAACTGCGAAAATGCCTCATATTGTAGTAAAAAATAAAATGCCTAATATTGTAGTATGTTGTCTAAAAAGACCGTCTATTTTCGCAAAAAAATCAAAAACGGCAGAGTTTCGTGTATCGTCAAAAATCCACCAAAAATGCCATAGTATAGCCTTTGGTTATTGGCCAAAAATACAAAATTTTCAAAATGCCTCATATTGTAGTATGTTGTCTAAAAAGGCTGTGAAAGTGCATAGCACAGTCTCTTTTCGCAAAAAAATCAAAAACGGCAGAGTTTCGTGTATCGTCAAAAATCCACCAAAAACGCCATAGTATAGCC
>JAOVVB010052841.1:0-14638 GCA_028570985.1 Heterobranchus longifilis
GAATTTTGTGTCGGTTGCCAGGTGGTTGTGGAGAAAAACAATAAAACATTAATGTGTAGTTTTGGTAGCTTTCATGTGTTATATTCAGTGCTTAATTTGTAAATCAGGAGGTCCTGGAACACAGAAATGGTGCTGTTCTGGTGGGTTAGGGGGAGAGAAAAAGTCATGGAGCACATCAAAAATCCACAGCGCCTGCAGCACAAACTAAACAAAACTGTCATCACAAACAAAGCATTATTTATTTACATTTATTAAGGAGAGAGGCCTGTAGGAAAAAGCTGTTTACGCTGGTTTACAGTTTGCTCGCTCTGTCATCACCGTTGAGGGGAGGGGGGGGGGGGGGTGGGGTCGTGAACACCAACGTGATTATTCTGATTATTTCGCAGCTCGAAAAGGTTGAGAACCACAGATGTAACGTGTTATACAGATGTTTAGGGCAGGAGGGACCAGTGGTGGACAGGTCAAATAAGTACGGGACTTTGACCCAGGAGACCGGTGATCGTTCGGAAAATCAAACAAACAGTCCGATGGAATGACAGGACAACAAAATGAAACAGGCATGACGATATGTTGCTATGGTGATTTATTGTTTACTCTATAAAGAATAAAATATATTAAATAAAATTATTTTGTGTCTATTTTTAATGTAATTCTGCATGTAGCTTCTTGTAATATCATTGGCTCCTTGTGTGAGGGAGCAACGTAACATGTAGTTGTACATTTGTAAAAATTGGTTGTAAAATTAACGCTCCTGAAGAAGAAGTCCTGTGTGTGAACGATCCATACACCTCCCCTCCGGCCCACCCGGTGAGTGTCTTTTGTAAACCATGACGCCTCATTTCCGTGTTTTAAGCACAGTAATAGTGACTGCAGCGTCCGTTTCAGACATGACAGCCGCTGACCAAGCTGCCGTTTCTGACGAGTTGGGTTTGGAGGGCTTGTTTCTTTTTTTTTCCTGAGTAGTTTTCTTTTATGGTGAAAGGTTGCCTCTACATCAGTGTGTGCTTTTTGCTTTTTAGCCCCCAATGCCTCTTAAAAGGGGGTGGAGAAAGGGAACCGAGGTACTATCAGAGGCATACCAACACAGATTTTCACCAACACTTGTGGACCCTCGCTGCTATCTAAGCTTTCCCTTTCAGTTTCAATTGGACATAAATCCTACACGTGAGCATAAGAAATGGGTTATGTCCTGTATCTATGGTCAAACACTATTCAGAGGGGATTTTTGTTGCAGGCAAAGCACTGACTTACACATGTGTAAGGGGGAGACTGTAAGAGAGAGAGAGAGAGAAACTTTTTTTTTTTTCACTTTAGTCCTCAATTGGTTCTGCTGCTTGTTGCCTAGTAACCACAATCCCCTTTGAAAGGCACTCTTCCTTGCTCAAAATATCACTAAAGATACATTCACATTCTGTCTACCAGACACTCTTATCGACAATGGGACAATAACGTCCATTTTGGAGAGACAATGCATGCAAGACCTTCTTTTTTTTTTTAATTAAATTTTTTTTTCCCTCGAAGATGGTCCTGTTTTTCTGGGTTTTCACACTAAGCTCGCTGAGTAGCCTTTGTGCGTAATGGAAGATAATGACTGCTTTCTGGCTGAAAAATGGTAGTTTGCTGGTACATGTATGTTGGGTGTAATTGCTACAGTAGTGGAGTGACAAATTGTTGGCAGGAGGTGATCTGGAAATGTTTAATAACTCACTTTAAGTAGTATGGTATAGTTAATCAGCTGCTTACTGAAAAATCAGCCACTCCTCACTCTGCTTTTATAAGAACTTATTTACCCTCCAGCCATTTGAAAGAATCGGGTGGTAAGAGAGGGAAATAGATTCAGGAGAATGGTATATGGAATAACATACAATATTTATGTTTTTAGAGTAATACTGTATGCCTAACATATCCTGCACTTCCTCACTGCAGGAGAGGTTATCATGTTTGTCAGGAAGTTCTCAATATGTCTCTTCAATTGAAATACCAGGAGAATATGCTGCATGTTAACTTATGAAGTATAGTTGAGTATAATTTGCACTTGTGATGCTTTTGATTATACTAGCATCTCATTAAATGTTAGGATCGTTGCTGGTCATGCATACTCTTTTTCATCATTGCCCCTGACTCATTTTAATATACAGTCGTGAGGGCTGGGTGATTAATCAAATTCTATTTTCAATTATGATTTTGGCTTCCAACGATTATGAAAATGTATAAAGTATAGAGTTTTCAGATTGCGGCAGTGTACTGTTACAACATAGTTGATCTTATTTATTTTGATTTAACTTGGACAGAGCTGGTTAAAAATCGGCAAACTTCCCCTTAGTTAGCAGCTAATGCTAGCACTCACTAGTTATCTTGGTTAGCACGGTGCAGCGAATGCTGAACAAGACATTTTTTTCAGTGACCAATACAATGTTAGAATAAACTTCCATGAAGTGAAAACACTGAAAGGGTCAAAGTTGTTAGACAAAAACACAGACAACACCAAAAACAAGTTTATGTTCATTTAAATGTGCAGGGCCATGGTTAGCATTGCTAAGCCTCTATCCTGTCACTAACATGGCGGCCTGTCAATTACATTAGCATCGCCTGCTTTAGCATCTTATTTTCTTCTTAATGGGATCGTAATTTACAAAATGAACATCATGCTGTATTGAAGAAGACTTGAAACTAGCTATTGAGACCATAAACTTATTATAAAATTATTACTGAAGTAATAAATCAAGTGAGTAGTAGGCTCATTTTGCCATTGACTTGTATACAACTGGAAGGCTTTTTGCAACCAGTGAAGTCACCCTCTGCTGGTCATAGGACAGAATGCATGTTTAAGGCACTTCCTCATTGGCCTCACTTTTTAGACCCAGAAGCTCCGTCCATCTTTTATACAGTATATGATTGTAACACAGAAAATAATTTGTCGGATTCTGGTGCTAATGGGAAGAGGTGGGATTTACTGTTGTAGTTGATGATTGAGAATGAGAGATACCAAACTGTCAGAGTGAAAAAGAGCACCCCGCTGTGCAGCCACACTGACCGTTTTGATCAACAGATGAAAAATTGATTAAAAGTGCTGACTCACATCCACCCCCTGTAGTTTTAAAACGTCTGCACCTGGCACCACATTTGTGCCCTGAAAAAATATAAAAATATTGTAATGGGTATTGATTCTAATAAGGTTAGAGACTCACAATGCTTATACATTACACTATTGATTTGGTCGAATGCACAAAACACAATGGCCCATTGGTTTTTAGTCAGAGAAAGAAAGGCAAAAATATAACACTGAATAGATCAATAAAAGTTAAAATTCTGGCTATTATTGCATTTCTGGCTGTCATTGAGGTATTCATTGCATAATCATTGCATCAATACATCTGGGTGAGTTACAATCCACTGTTATGTCACTCAGCACCTATTTAATTTAATTACTTTCTGTCTTTTAAAGCCATTTCTTTATACTTACAGCTATGGTTATCATAAATTGTACTTTTAATAAAATACATAATTTACAGTAAAACAAAATAGATACATGTATAGCCTATTGCATCAATAATAAATAAATAATCATCATTTAAGTTTATATAAAATAAATAAATACACAGGCCTAAATATTTAAAAACATAGAACAAATATGAATCAAGTAAACGATAAGTAAAAAAGAAAATGAATAAACTTGTTAGGTTTGTCCAGGGTAGTCACGAAACATCTTTTATTAATACCATGGCAATAAGCTTCTTTTTATTTATTTAGGCTATTTTTGATATAGGAATCTATATAAAAGTTCAATTCTATCACAAGGCCACTTGTATTGGGGGAGCATTTTTCTGTTGTTTTGGGCTTTGTTTGTTTTTGTTGTTTTTGGGGCTTTGTGTATGTGAAATTCACCCATTAAAAGTATGAAATGTAAACACACCATTCAAATTTAGTTGAAATGTCTTTTCCCACACATTTCCAAAGAATATCTAAATTTATTGAAAATAAATTCCTGTTTATCAAAATAAGTAGGCCTACATAACTGAGTTTGTCTCCATATTACAAAATAAACAATCATTATTTTCAGTAAATTTACTTAACATAACTGTAACATAACGCCATATTTTTTTCATTTTTTTTCAACTCTTGCCGTTCAGCCATATGACGAATCTACCGTGACCGAAAGGGTCGTGGCTAGAAGATAACCCTAGATTTGCCAAAGTCTCGCGAGCCAGGTAAGGTTGGGCGTTAATCTCGGATAATTAAGGTTAGAATGGTATGGTTAGGCATTAACCTCTAATGGTATAGTAAGATGGGTATGGTTAGGCATTAACCTCGAATTGTGTGGTTAGGGTTAGGTGGTCGGGAAATGAGTCTCGCAAGAGTTTTTGCCCGTTTTCTGCAAATCTAGGGTTACCTTCTAGACAGGACCTACCGAAAGGAACCCAGGCAGCCGGTGAAGTTGATTAGCTAAATCTCAAGTAGCTAATGTGATGTTACCAGTTATTTTTCACTAATAACTCTGGACAGAAACTCTGGAAATAAGTGTGAAGTTAAGTAAGTGGCAGTTTGACCCCATAACAAACAAATTACAGAGAGTTAAAGTTAACGTCTTTCAATTAAATAACCGCGCCTGGCAGTTAGCTAACGTTCGTTAGTTTAAGCTAGTTAGGTAGTTTTCCAGTATTGCTAATTATAACAGCAACTGCTCGTTTTTATGGAATATGGATTTTGACCACTAGGACAGGAGAAAGACATTCGTCTTCAAATACCGTGAGTCAGATTCACTTTGAATGTCTTCCTTTCTATGTGTCTATCTGTCTGTCTCTTAGGTGGCTTTATTAATAATGACTAGTCGCCCCTGCAGTGGATCTGTGTTTTACATTGAAGTTGTTATTGCTGTATGCAGAGATGCTCAGGCCGCTGAGTTTTTGGCATTTGTAGCTACTGTCGAGTCAGCTATTGTGCTGTGTGAGATTAGAGATGTTTGTATCCTGTAGAGAAGGTCTCACAGTTGGTTATTAAAAGTTTTGTTTTTAAGCTGTGCTGTAATGAGTAATTAGCTTTGATGAGGAGCTAATGTACAATTATAGAAGATATTTTTTTGCGTGTGCCAAGCATATACACGGGTAAGAAGGGGCTGTACAGTAAGTCATGTTTTTGATGCATTGCTTTTTGGTGTTATCACATACAGGTTTATTGCCAGGTAGCTTTTCACATACAAGGAATTTGCGTTGGTATTTTGGTGCATAAGGATCACAATAAACATAGTTTATATATAGAAAATAAACCATAAATATATAAAATAGAAATGTACAATTAGAAGGATGTACAGTATATCTGTTTTGAAATGATGAATACTGTATGTACAATGTGTGGAGGATAGATAATGTGTATATGGATCTATGACATTTATAGATTTTTTATTTTATTTTTTAATGCGATCAGCCATCTGTTGTCTTAATTTCATCCTGTGGTTAAATGGTAGTCTATGTAGTTTGTTGTGTGGAACAGTAATATAAATCCAATACAATCACTTTGTTTGTAAAGTGGCACCAACTGTGTCCCATTTGATGTCTTATTTACTTCCAAAAATAGTTTCAGACTTAATTTAGCCTACGATAAATAACAGCTGCACCCAGTCTCACCCCTGTGGTTTAAATGGGCCAGAACCACTACTGCTTCTTGGCTAGAATTTTCTTCAAAGTAAAAATAAAAAAGTCAGTAGCTTCACAAATGCAAACAGATGAAAGTTTTCTCCTCATAATCTGGCATCTGATCACTGCTGTTTTATAGAATTTTGTTCCCAAAATCAGAAAAGTAAGAGATGCTCAAAATTATTAATAATATATTTTTTAAAGGGTAAACATGTCTGGTATATGTATTCCTGAGCCCAAAGTGACATCTGTGTTTCATCAGGGTCTTTGAGACAATTCTGGTGGAACCAACCAACATAAAAAGTCCCATTTGCTAATTATTCAATTCCCCTAAAATCATAAACGATCATGCAAAATGATGATCATTGAGATGAGTATCACATCATTGCATACTCCCTGCACAGTGCACACTGTTAAGTAATTCTGTAAATAATTCTGTACCAAAACTCTCACAAAGATCATATCAGATGGGGTGCTTTGGAACAAGCGCTAATGAAATGAGGGTCTTTGCTCTAATGTGTATCTAAATGGGTTTCCTTGATATGAAAATATTTTGTGATTCCTCATTTAGACACTGAGCAACATTGATGCTGAAGTAGTAAAACTACGGCGCACTGCTGAATATGTGACAATTTGCCACCCAAAAGCTGGAACAAAAGTTGGGCTTTTGATTGAGCCCGTCCTTTCTGGCAGTAACCAGTTGAATACTGTCTTGCAGATTCAATCCACTAACCTGTCAGGGGGTATAAATTGCCAGCGGAAATGGTGTGAGTGTCGACAGAGGGCTGGAGTGTGAGCAGATTAGACATAAATGTGATTGGGAACTTGATCAAAAGCAACAGAGATCTAGTGTGGAAAGGAAGCACTCCTCATTCACATTGCTTGTGGCTGAATAGCAGACAAGGTGATTTCCTTCTTAGTTTATCCACGGGTTTGAAGGATTCAAAGCCTGATATAAACTTGTGTTAGTATAGGCCTTCTATTTAAAGGTATTGGAGAAAGATGGTTGTAAGACAGAGAGATAAACCGAGTCAAGACAATTTATTTTTACTTAATAAATCTATACACACCATGGAGAGCAAAAAGAGTTATTTTTGTTCAGCAACTCATTAAAACATGCTTGAGGCTATGTGATCGTATCGCATGTTTTTGAGGGGAGGAGTGAGTGTTGCATGCTCAAAAATAGGCCATCCAATCCAGTGAGGAGTTACAGAGTGAAGTTATTCAATCGGATGATGACTGAATTGTAAACTACAAACACTTCCCCCACTTCTGAGAGGAGAAATTGTTTAATTTTCACACAATTAAGATGGAAATTGTTCAACTGATATCCTTAGTGGCAGTAATTTTACAGTTACTGCCCTACCAAAGGGAAGACAACCTCAGCTCATGCAGCAAAACCCCCAGCTCTGCTATTTGTAAGAAGATGGGTTATAAAAGACCGTCACTAATTGTATTGCTCTAGGGATTTTCAGCAGTATGTATGGTAATCAAAAGTACACCTTTTACATTTTAAGCATTCAGTATGATGATGCAAGGTCATTGCCATTTATTAAACATGTAATATGTAATATTCTGCCACTAGGGGTCTCACAATCAAAACAATAACAAAGGCCAGTTTTTGCGGTCAGTTTCTCCCGGTTTGCATTACTTCAGTGTTCATCGTTCAGGAGGTTTTACCGGGAGCCGGATTATCCACAGAGGTCTCCTCCTCTCCTCCTTGTGATTTTAACCGGTAAAAACACAGAATAAAGCAGTTTCATGTTAAAAAACGGTGTTTCTCGTCAAGGCGAGGTGCTGCCAACATTTGCTCTGCATGTTTCCCTGATAACTTGATTCAGACTTTCAGCAGGTTTTTACCCAAAACTGGATTATCCACAGAGGTCTCTGGTAACAACACGGAATAAAGCCGTTTCACGTTAAAAATCTGTGTTTTTCTGACGCAGTTCAGCCAAGTTCGGTACTGTATGTTTGAAAATGTACAAACAGAGCTAGCTAGTTAGCTGCTACTAACCTTCGCTCAGTTTGTTTCTCTGATAACTTCAGATCCAGAAGTCCTTCTCCCTGTTAAAATATATAGTTTAAAGCCACCAAGATCTAAAAAGTTTATCGTAAAAGTGTGGCTTGAAACCAGATAAAAAGGGAATTTATGACTAATTTTCACGACTCCTTTGCAGACGATGACGCATGCGCAGAGGGGATGTGATGATGCAATTGACAGGCGGCGTATGCACCAAAGAGACACGGCGCATGTCCTGATGAAAATGACAACTTTTGGGAAAATGTAAGTACACAACTGAATAAAATATAGAACATAGGTCTAGTCATTTTTAGACATTTTGATGCGAAAATGTTAGATATTATCCTATATCTTTGAGTGCACTGAATGTACAAAGCATTGTAGACACACCCTTTTTTTTAGGAGACCCACAGATTCGATCTATAAAATTTGGATTGTGCAACTCAATATATCAAATTTGGATTGTGCAACTCAATATGAAAACATCTAAATGTTTCGTTAAAATACTGTAAAAGAGACGGAGAGAGCCAGAGAATGCAGTGCAAGAACACAGATTATCTATTGCCAGTAAAAACGAACACATTGTATAAACTAGCTCCCTTGTCATTTCTGATGGGACATCACAGCATATAATAGAAAGGTGCCAGTTGCCGTAGATGTCCCCATCCATTCAAATGTGTTGGCCGACCCATGTAAGTAGTTAATACACATAAACCATCTGAGTGCAGAATGGCAGCAGCCTGCCTGTCTGACTGTGAGCATCAAAAACTGCATGTGTAATTGCCTTATCATTATGAAAATCTATATAATTACTTCCAGCATATACATAGTCTCACTCACAGCATATCACTTAAAATAACTGGAAACATTTCAGGGCCCCTTTTCATTTTTTTAACAGTAAATATGGGCTTTAGGGTACAACAAAAGGAAAACACTGCTTGAATTCCAGCATCAATACATTAAGCACCATGTAAAAACTGTCCATATATTGACACGTGTCATAATCCTGAAACTGTTTCATTAATAACGTGCTTGAAGGGTTTCACCTTGCAACTGAAAGCCTCAAGATAAATTTGAGTTATTCGGGAAATCAAAACTTAACTTCTTTGATCTGGAGAGGTGAATAAATGTAACATAAAACTATAGTTTATTGTCCATTGAATTATACTCATATTTTTTCTGCTGGAGCTGTTGGTTGTGAAAACCAAGACCGGCTATTTATTGATTGTTTCATGTGGACCAATATATGTGAAAAAGTGTGATGTTTGCTATACTTAGGCCAGTGAAAGTGGAAAATTGTAGTAATTTTATAAAAGTTCCCAGGGATTGGTTGAATTAACATTCATATAGGCAACATTTTAGAGTGCAGTGTATAAGCCTAGACCCAGGGCTCTATGCTAACTTTTTTTTCCCAAGGAGTACATGTGCTCCTAAATGAAAAAAAATGAGGAGAAATTTAGGAGCACAGGGAAATCTTTTATGACATACATATTTATACTGCGCGTGACTTAAAACTATGCAATTTCACATCATTTTGGACTGTTAATATTACTATAGTACTATAGTAATAAGACAAAAGTTGCTATAGGCTAGTTAAATAATTATTTGATTATTTACACATATCACAGCCTTCATTTGAACATTTAATTCTTCTGGCAATGTTTGCTCTAAATAAAATCATATTCTGTAAATCAAAAGAGCAGATTCAGAAAACTTTTAAATAATGTTTCATTATATTTATTCACAAATAAAAAAGTGATGCCGGTTCACTAATTATTTTACAAAAAGAAGCTTGCTAATAATAATAATAATAATAATAATAATAATAATAATAATAGCCTATAGCCTATAACCTATAACCTAGACCAGTGGTTCCCAACCTGGGGGTCCTGACCCCTATCAGGGGTCGCCAAGGTCTTCTGGTTTTTAAGGGGTGTAAGAAAACTTTTTAAAAAATATATACAGTTGGCCCATGTCTTTGCTTTTCATTCATTTCTGTGAAAAAAAACTAAAGTAAATTGTTATTTTTAAAGTTTGGATTATTATTCAAACTGTAAACTTAAAAAAAAAAATTAAGTATGTATGTATGTATGTTAAGAAAAGAAAAACATAGTACAGAGAATTGTATTAAAAGTTCCTAAAAATAAGAGGAAAACTCATCTCTGATGCAATATATCTGCTCAAAATTAATCCAAATGTCTCGTTTTACACAAACTTCCTGCAGTTATTGCGTTCACTATTTGGGATAATTGTACAGTTTATCAATTGTTCTGTACAGTAATTGTTAAACATTGAATATATTATGAAACATCCATTAAATATGTTACTAAAACCGGGAATATTCATGCTGTTTAACCACCTGTTTGCGTCTCCGGCTTTAGTCAGGGGTCGTCAGTTTACTCAGTGATAGAAAAAAAGGGGGTCCCTGAAGGAAAAAGGTTGGAAACCACTGAACCTAGACCCCTGGGTTCCCAACTCCAGACCTGCAGACCTCCCTGCGCACCAAAACCAGAACTGAGGCTCTGATCCAACAGAATGGTGCACAACAACAACAACAACCCTTTACAGATGCATGCGTTTGTGTCTGACAGCAGAGAGGGAGTCGAGCAGCGATGAAACTGCACATTACCTCAGGCATTCTTGGCCTGTTAACTACGAGCTGCTGCCCACACTGCTTATCGGGCCTCATTGTAGGCATATTTTCTGAGAGACAGAGCCAAGACGACGGGCTCGCCACCAAAATACATATTTCAGTGATGAGCACAGTTGTTTTACTGCTTGCGAATATATTGCAGATGCGGTTCATTTTGTTGATTTTACATGCAGACTGAGTGTATGCTGGATCTACACAGCTATAACATTCTGCCCATTGTGTCTGCCACTGTGCAACTGATGTGGAAACTAATATGTTTATAAAGACAATGAAATTCACTTAATACACCAGATTTTTTTTTTTTAAATCCACTTGTTGCTTCCTGATTTAGCAAAGTGTGAAATGTGCACCGATAAAGCAAAACCTCCCACCACTGGCTCAGATTTCATGACAGGAAAATAGAAATGATGCATCCTAAAGAAAAGCAAACACTTTAGGAACAAATTACTGTTTAACTTTTGTGCTGAAAAAAATTCCAATTAATTGGTTAGTCAATTAGACAGACAATTCTGCAGCTGAATACTCATTTATCAAGTTTTTTCAGTTTTTATATCATTATAAACTGAATGTATTTGGGTTTTGAAGATTTTGACGGCGTCACCTTCGAAATTTGCGATTGGCATTTTTTACAATTTTCTGGGATTTTATAGACAAACCCCTACACTTAACTTGACTAATAAAGTACCAAATAAGTAAATACATTTCACTCTATTGAATATAGCTCTTGGATGGGGGGCTAACGTTCTTCTTACAGATTACAGTTAACGGCTCTTTTGTTTGGGCAGATTACCATAACCATAATACATTAGAGATTTGATTCTTTTCTGAAAATGTAGTGAATTTTGGTATTTAAATGCCCCTGAAAAGAAAGAGATTTTGCTCTGACCAAAGTAGTGGCAGCTTTTCATTCGTAGGGTTTCTCATACATTCTCATATGAAACGTCTCGAGTAGAACTGAAACAATTAGTTGTTTGATTGATTAATCAACAGAAAAGTTTTGATCAGTGATTAGCTTTTTAAATGTGAGCACTGAGGCTGAACGATTTTGAAAAGATATCTATATTGCCATTATTTTGACTGATATTGTAATTGCGATATGATTCGCGATATTAGAGGAAATTATAATTTTTACATCATTATCCTCATTTCCATTGAAAAACATATTAAAATGATCGTGGTGAGATTTTTGCGAGGATGTGTACCAAACAAAGCTTTTTTTTTCTTAAGTCTGTCGAATATGATGTGTAGGCCGGGGACATCTCTGCAGCACCACAACATTTTTTGCCTTTAACAAATTTTGCACCTCCTGAAAATTGCAGTACTAGGCCATGTTGCAATTTCGATAAAACTTTTTGATTAATCGTTCAGCCCCAGTGAGCACTGAGGTTGATGATTGGACTCTTGGTCGGACAAAACAAGTCTTCAACTTACAAATTTGGAAGCTACGATGGGTATTTTAAATGTATTTTTGTAAATTTTACAGACTAAACAGTTAATTTCACTACCAGCCAGCCAGCGAGATTACCTGACTCTGACATTCTGCGAGCTTCTAATCACTGGGTTTTGAGGTTAGTGTGACAGAGGTGAAATAGATAAAGTATCACAGAGGGCAGACTGACAGATTGAGTGTCTTCCAGGGGTCAAAATTCACTGCCGACTGTTTATCACAAGGACGCGTTCCTTAATCCTTTGACATTCTTCGGTTTCTCATTTTCTCTTTAATCAGGCGAACAATGAACAATGTCAGTCAGCATTGTTGGCTTTCCACATCCAGACGGCATTAGCCACGTTGTTGTGGGTAAAAACACCTAAAGACAAAAGATAAGCTTGCTGACTCACGCCACAACAAACACGACGGCTGCTCTAACACCACTGCGTCTCTTTTGCTTTTTTGCATCGGGGGCTTCTGCTGAGCGCTGTGTTTCTCAAGGTCTGCGTGATAATGGATGTGTTGATGGGATGCTCTGTGACGGGAGGGGGGCTGTGTTTGGGTCTGAGCTCGCCTGGCACCCTGCCACCCACTCAGCTTCTCACAGTGTTCTGGCATCATCAGCGATAAAAGAAAATATTATTACAAAGGCATTGAGTCTGGGTAAATCTCACAAGTCTGGGAAAGAGTTATCTATAATTATCAGTGGTGGAAAAAAGTACAGTAAGTAAAAGTAGCAATACCACAGTGTAGAAATACTCTGTTTACAAGTCAAAGTCCTGCAGTCAAAAACTTACTTAAGTAAAAGTGCAAAAGTATTAGCATCAAAATATACTTCCAGTACAACAAGTAAAAGTACTCATTATCAGAATGGCCCATTTCAGAATAATATCTGAATAGTTCATTTGCAAAAACATTAAAATGAATACACCAGTTTAATTGATATTCCCTTGAGTGCACAATAAAAAACATGATTCATGAAAATCTAAATATTTGGAGATGTTTTATCAAAACCAAACACGAGTTTGATTGATATTCCCAGGATTAGACATAAAAAATTAAAATAAAATTAGATTTTTTTTTTTTTAGATTTTTTTTTTTTTTTGCAAATGACCCTTTCTTATATTCTATTATTGGATTATAATTATTGATGCATTAATGTGTTCGTCACTTTAATGTTGCAGCTGGTAAAGGTGGAGCTCATTTTTAATTAATTTAATGTGTAGATTAATTTGAAATTATAATCTATAAGTTGATTTATATTTTGTATTAATTACATGAAATCTACAAAGTAACTAATGCTGTCAAATAAACGTAGTGCAGTAAAAAGTATTATACTGCCTTCCAAAATGTAGTGGAGTAGAAGTATATAGTGGCATACAACGGAAATACTCAAGTAAGTACCTCAAGATTGTACTTAAGTACAGTACTTGAGTAAATGTACTTAGTTACTTTCCACCACTGATAATTATATAAAAGCAGAGTTTGATATTAAAGCTTGTCTGCTGGTCCGAGACAAGTGGAAGCAAAATTTACTTTCCTCACCGGACGAGTTAAAAGTCATTAAAAAAAATAAATAAATAAATACTGTGTGTCTGACTGCGGTCAAGCCAGCCACTGTTTGTGTTTTGATGCTTGTCTATTAGTGGTGTAACGGTTCGGGTGAAGTTGCCAAAAAAGGACGAAGAAACAACCATATTTCAGCAATAATTAGTTATTCTCCTGTACTGTTTTTTTTATTTAACAAAGGGAGCTCAATAAGGAGCTGTCATAAAAACCTTTCCTTCATAGGTTAGCTGAAATGTCCAATGGATACAAAGATTCACATGGTGTTACAGTAAATGTTTTTGAGAAATTTAAAAGGAAATAAATCAATTAAAAGAAAACGTACAATAGAATAACTTAAAATTTTATGAACTAGTTCAATTTATTAACTTGACTAAAACTTAGTCTTTTTTTTTACCCGGACAAGTGACTTTTGTGTCTGGACAAGTGAAAGGTAAATGTACCTCAAAAAGTTCATGTGGAGCCCTGAAAAGATGCTGAATGTTCAGAAACATATCGCTGAGACCCGATAACATGAAACAATAGATCAAGTGTCAGCTGTTTGTTGCTGTGAATAATAATCTTCAGCCACTGAGCTTCAGACTTATGTTGAAATAATTGATATGGCCTGAAGCACATTCAGCAAACACAAGTCAATAACTCACTAGACTAACTGGAAAAGCTCTTCACTCAGCAGCACTGGATTTAAAAAGTACCAACTTACATTATAATTACTCAGCAGATTTTATCCCAGACTTACAATTAATGCATTCGACCATACAACCCCAAAAAATGCAATAATCATGTATCAACTTTACCAAATGCTGCACCAGTTATAGTTCTGTGGTTACATATATATATATAATGCATATACTGTACAAAGCAAATATGTATTTAAGTAAATCTGGTTTTACTTTACTTCGTGTGACATACAAAGTCCATACACTCAGTGGCCACTTTATTAGGTAGGCAGAACAGGTGTATTGAATTGCAATAGATTTATTAGGTATGGTGTACCTAATAAAGTGGCCCCTGAGTGATTAAACAATTATTTGCAGTTTTAAAGAAATCTGCCTTTTCCTCATTAATATGCATTTTTGCAGCAAGATGCTCCAAAATCTAATCAGATGATTTGATTCTCTGAGGGTAAACAGCAGAACAGTATAAAGTAGTGGTGTAAATCACAAACTTTTATCACGATACGACATCACAAAGTCTGCCACGGTACGATTTTGATTTAATTCAGCGGCCTGCGATCAATATGAGACGATATCATTACCATTCAACACAATCAGTTACATTTATATCACAAAAAGCAACTAAAATATGATTTGACCATTTTATTACTGAGCTCTTCCAGA
>JAOVVB010052851.1:0-14637 GCA_028570985.1 Heterobranchus longifilis
TTAAAATATACAATATAGCCCCCCTTGAGCGGCCTAAAGGTCGCTCACACAAAGGAATACTCAAAACGTAGCATAGAGTACCTAATGCATGCATTTACCAAGAAATACACTACTACATTGACATCAACACATCAGTCAACATCTTCTCTCAATTTTTAGCCTTAGCATCATTTAGAACATTCATTGTGAACTTACTTCACAACACATCCTAATTGGCTATTTAATCTTCAAAACAACAATCAATACTGATAGCATGCACAGAACTATAACTTTCTTCAAGAAACACAACAAAACTCATCGAAGCAAAATATAACATTGCATGACCATTATGATCATTTTTTTAACCAGCACGCAACTAGAGGAAACTTATCTCTAGACTAATTCAAAAGATCCTCTGCTATCGCGCATCTTACTCCCGGAAAAAACTTGAAAAATTCAAATCAACAAAAATCGTCTTCATCAGGGGACTTCAAATGGTACGTGGGACCACAGAAGGCTACCTGACCTTGCATCAGTCTTCTTTTGTACCTTAACCATCTTCGGTGTACCTTCTTGGCTTACATCTCTTCCGAATCGGCCTCTGGCAACTTGGTTGGGCCGACTGTACATCAAGATGTGACGTAGGTTGCTCTGAGATATCTTGTCGGTCGATGGTATCCAATCCTCCACTCTGTTTCTCATTTGGAATCCCATCACTGACATCTGCTGTAGCAGGCAGCTGACCATCATCAGCTTCACCATGAGATTTATCTGAGTCATCCGTCGTTGCATCCTGTGAGCATACATCATCGAGCTCTGTCTGAACTTCTGCTTCTCCAGAGTCTCCTGTTGGCTCCTTTTCATGGCCATTTCGCTGAACTGTTGGGAGTTCATTCTCCTCTTCTTCTCGGGAGGTAGGCTCCTCTTCTCCATCAGCGGGAGCTTTCACACAATGGTTCAGGTGGTACCACTTTGGGGACCCTTTAACTTGTATGGCTGTTGTAGTACTTCGTACTACTTCAAACGGCCCTTCTCTTCGTTCGTTGTACCACTTTCTTCGGAACACCTTCACAAAAACTCTGTCACCAGGCAGTATGGTATTCGCCTGAGTCTGTTTCAATTCCTCCTTTTTCTCCTGTTCCTGTTTGGAGGACACATAAACAGAAATTCTCTTGTGGAAATTAGACATGTATTTGACATAAGCTGACATTTCATCTTCCAACAGTGAGAGACTTGGACCTTTGCCGCTAGTGCGCAGGCCTGGAGTGAACATGCGTCGACCCATAACAAGCTCATGCGGTGTCATGCGCAAATGGCGAATCTCGCTAGAGCGACAAACCATTAATGCAAGCGGTAATGCATCCACCCAATTTAATCCCGTCTGTTGGCAAATCTTTGTCAGTCGATTCTTAAGAACACCATTCATGCGTTCAACAATGCCCTGGGACTGAGGGTGATAAACCGCTCCCAGACGTTGTTTAATACCTAGTTTTTGTAGAATGAGTCTTACAGTTTTATCTACAAATTCCTTACCGTTATCAGATGAGATTCGTTCAGGTAAACCAAACCTCGGAAAAACTTCTCGACACAGAAATTTGGCAACTGACTGAGCATCTTTTCGTTTAGTAGGACATGCTTCAATCCACCTACTAAAACGATCTACAATCACCAACATGTACCTTTTCCCACCAACTGGATGAATCATGTCAACATAATCTATTACCAGTTCTCTCATTGGACCTTTTGGTGTTGGAATGTGTCCTGGAGGAGTTAGCACTCCTCTCCTGACATTGTTTTTCAGGCAAATTGTACATTGACCTATGACCTGGTCAATTTGTTCTAACAAATACGGTGCCCAAAATCCACTTTCTTCTGTAATTTTCCTTTTCACTTCCCCCCTTGAAACATGAGCCACACCGTGAGCCTCATGGATCAACAGACCCAATAAGTCTGGAGGAGCGATTACCAATCCTTCATGATTTCGCCAAAGTCCAGTACTGTCTTGGACTGCACCTCTGTCACGCCATAAGTTCTTGTCAATTTCACTGGCGTCATTTTGCATCAAAATCAAATCATTCAATGTAACTTTGTTCTCCAGCTCCACTTCATGCGTTATCAAAAGAATTTTACCAGGTTTATCAGCACCCGCTGCAGCCTTTGCTGCTTCATCTGCAGCATTGTTACCTCTAGTGACTCTTGATGTATCCGATCTATGTGCTGCACATTTAGTAATAGCTATTTTCCTAGGTTTCATCATTGCAGACAACAATTTCATGATTTGTGCATGATGCTTAATGGGAGAGCCGTCAGAGCACTTAAAGCCACGACTTTTCCATACAGCTCCAAACAAGTGACAAACATTCAATGCATAAGAGGAATCCGTATAAATAGTCACTCGCTTCCCCTCTGCCAGCAAGCAAGCTTCCGTCAGCGCTACTAACTCGGCAAGCTGTGCTGAGGCGGGTTGAGGGATCACCTCCGCTTTTACCGTCACAAAATCAGGACCTTGAGCCTGTACTATCGCATAGCTTGCACTTAAAGCATCGCCAATACGATAACAGGATCCATCTGTCCAGTACTCAACATCCACTTCTTCAAGCGGAAGAGCTTGTAGGTCAGCTCTAAGTTTAGAATATCTTACTGCCTCATGCACGCAATCATGAGGTTCTCCATCTTCCGGAGTAGGCAACGTTTCAGCCGGGTTAACCGTATTACATCTGGTCACTGTAACATCTTCTTGCTCTAACATCCTATGATAGTCTCTAATTCTTGATGCCGTCAAAGTGTATTTGCCATGATTCAAAAGATTTTTGAGACTATGATGCGTAAGGATGTTCACTGGATATCCCATAGTTATCGCAGTTGCCTTTTCGTACATTAAATAAGCTCCTGCCAGTGCTCTATAACACGGAGCAAGGCCCATTTCAACATCATTAAATGCCACTGAATAATAGGCAACAGGTTGAGGATTAGTGCCAGTACCAGTAGGCTGCGTAAGGACTGCACAAGCGTGTTTACCTCCTGTAGATATTGACACATACAGCAAAAAAGGCTTGGTGTAATCAGGAAGTGTCAAGGCTGGAGCCTCTTTTAGTCTCCTTTTCAGTGTTTCAAATGACAAAAGAGCATCCTCAGTCCAAGTGAGGTTACAATGCAACTGATCACTTCCCGTCTCTTTTATCATTGCTCTGAGAGGACCTGTCAAAATCGTATAGTCCTCTACCCAAGCCGCTGAGTATTGGGTCATACCCAAAAACTTCATGAGTTCACGCACTGTTCTCGGTTTAGGTGCATGACGAATAGCCTCCAAATGAGCCTCTGAAATACTACGTTGGCCATGAGACACCCTCTGGCCCAAATAGACCACAGTGTCCTGACAATATTGCAGCTTCTTCTGAGAAACTTTATGGCCTTTTTCTGCCAATTTTGTCAACAATGTCACTGAGTCTTTGTGGCATGTTTCTCTGTCTTTTGAACAGACAATCAAATCATCAACGTAATGCAAAACCGTACTGTCGACCAGAGGACCCACATCTACTAGGTCGTCTGTCAAAATCTTATTAAACAGATGCGGTGAGTGTTTGTAGCCCATCGGCAAGCGTTTATAGCTATAGTGGTCTCCTTTGTACGTGAAACCAAATAGCCCTTGGCTCTCTTCACTCAATGGAATACTAAAAAATGCTCCACAAAGATCAATGACTGTAAAACAAGTAGCATCCGGAGGGATGTTTGCCAACAACACATGTGGATCCGGTACGTCAGCCGGAAAATCCACTACAATCTCATTGATTGCACGTAAATCATGGACATGACGGTAGGATTTATCGGGTTTCAAAGTAGGCAAGAGAGGCATATTACTTATTGGAGACTTCGTCTTCTGTATCACTCCTGCCAGCAATAAGCCTTCTATTTGTGGTTCAATGCCTTGAATTGCTTCATCTTTCAATGGATATTGCGGCTTCCACGGAGGGGTAGTACCCACTCTCAGTTCAACTTTCACTGGTTGAGCCGACTTCACAAGTCCAATATCCGTACTGTGCTGTGACCACAAACAATCTGGGACATGCTGCAACATGTCTTCTTGGAGAATCTGGTCAATTTCAACAGTGAACATAGAGTTGTGAGTTATCTTCACAGTCTGAGGTTGGCCCACTCCTTGCGCCGATATCATTATTTTCAGAAATTGCTGATCTTCACTTTTCCAGATAGCAGGGTTTTCTTTTGTCGTTACAAAGGTGGCCTTTGCAGCTTCAGCCATCATTGCCCCTATATGCTTCTGCTCATAATCTTCAGCAATCATCAAAGTCACATGTGGGACACTGTCGTCCACTTTAAAAGTCCGATCCAAATATTCTTGTCTGTTAATATTCATTGCTGCTCCCTGAGGTCCAATTATAATACAACTGGAGCTGAGATGAGTCTGTGGTGGCTGATGTCTCATCCATTCCATAGCATCCGCTTCACTTGAATCTTTGAAATACTGAAGAGTACAATGGTGAGGATAGTCTGGCAGACTTGCATTCGGCATCATTGCAGCAATGAACTTTTCCCATACTCTGGCGGGTTCCATTAAATCATGACTGAGGTTCCCCAACCAATAAACCAAAGCACCTTCTGTTGGTGAGGAAACAGATAGTTGACGGCACTCTCTGCTGGGCACATACACCGTACAACCAGACGACGAACATTGTATTGTTGCATTCATTCGGCATAAAGAGTCTCTGCCGAGAAGGCCAATCGGAGTTTTCTCGGACACAAGTATTGGAATCTCCGCTACTTGGGACTTGAGTTGAACTTTTACTGGATGAGTCATTGGAATCAGCTGTTTGCTTCCCTCAAAACCGATAGTTCGGACAAAATTTCCGGACATAGGAAGGTGTGTGGCATCTTTAGGTTTAACACACGTAAACTTAGCTCCAGAGTCAGCCAATAATTTCACTGGGTGTTCATTTACTGTGACCCAGAGGGTAGGATCTTCTTCCTCCGGTGCTGACACCACCAGCTGAGTACACCCTCCTTCGGAATTGTCTGGGCAACCCTATAGTCCCCCTTGCGGTGGACCCCTGTATGGGTTCACTGGGCCTCTAGGTGCCTGCTGTGGCTGCCACTGTTCTTGGAGCCTTGGATTTTGTCTCCACTGTCGTCGGGGCCCATAATTCTGCTGACCCCCCTGGGGACACGTCCGTGACAAGTGTCCCATCCGGCCACATGCATAGCACGGCCCTAATGGTCCTCTGCCATTTCCTTGCCCCCCTTGGTACTGGAACTGTCTTTGTCCAAACCTAGGTGGCGGGCTGACAGGCTGTTGAACCGGTTGACTGATGACCTGTGGTTGCTGTGAAACATCTGGCAGCACCACTGCTTGCGTGCTACTCTTCTGTTTGGACAGCTGGACTTGATTCAGCTTCCTCAGGATCTCCTGATCCTGTTCCTTCTGATAAGATTCTCTTTTACGATGCAATTCAACCTGATGAGCAATATGATCGATATATCCTTGCTTTGGCAGGCTGGACAAACCCACAACCTCTGCAAGTTTCTTTGCCACTGGTGGAGGTAGGCCTTGTTCAATCTTTCTCCTGAGGATTGCATGTTCCATCTTATTGCGTTCAGGGTCATTTCCTGTCACATCTCTCCATTTCTGATACGCTCTGGCCACGTATGCTCTAGGATTCTCCATATCCCCTAGAGAGTCAATCAAGATATTATCTGGGTGCACATTTGTAGGATACATGTCTCTCAGTGCACGCCACAGACAACCTTTGTGTGCTACAAACAGTTCTGGATCGTGAACTGCTGTTCCCACGTATCTGTGCAATCCTGCTCGGGTCAATATGGACTCCATCTCTGGGACCCCCACTATAGCCGCAAAGAGACGTTTGATGTCACCCATTGCAAGCTGTGTGCCTACCAATGTCTCCTCCAGCTTAGATATCCATGGATACGCTCCCTCCTGAAGTGGTGGCAGCTTGCTTACAACATCTGTCATATCAGTATTTGCCCAGGGCCTGTATTCCAGATTTGCACCTTTTATCAGTACTGGGTATGCACCAGCCGCATCTTCAGGATCCTCCCCACTTGACTTCCTGGACCGAAGATCATAGTGTCGTTTCTTTGGGGTTGTGCGAGTACTCCTCTTGCTACTAGAGCGTTCACAGCTCCGCATAGCTTCATCCATCTCCGCAGTCACCTCAGCTTCCTTCAAGCTGATTTGCTTCAGTTTTCTATTAATGTCATCCATCTCGTCTTGATCACTGGCCTCCTTCAATTTGTTAACCAGGTATGTCTTGGTTTCCTGCAAGTGCTCCAAATACTTTATGGAGATTCGAGTCTTGCGAAGGCTTTCTAATTGACTGTCAGCCTTTGATGGGTCTCTGTCATCATCAGACTCCACTTCAGACTCTGATGATCCTTTGTCGCTCTCGTTGGAGCTTCCCTCGGTATCATGCGGATCCCATTGAACACAATGTCCTTTGCGTTCCGCTTTCGTCAACAGCTTCTTGACAGAAGTTTCATAACCACCCAAGCTCAAAGTCTTCTGTTTAGTGCGAGTCGCACCTGTCTCTACAGAGCGAAATGCTGACCGAAGATTGGCTCTTGCTTCTCCACTTCTTGATGATCGAGTTTCCCTTTTACTGTCAGCTTTCAGAATAATGGTGGCATCAGCTTCACCTGTTTCCATCACCATTCCATCATCATCCTTGATCTTATAGCGTCCAACCGTATCAAGCACTGGTAGCTGAGGATAAATCGACGAACATGGGTCGGGAGTACAAGAGTCTTGCAAATAAGGTGGCGGAGTCAAATGTGAAAATGGAGCTTCACTCATTTCCATTTGCTTTTCTGTGAGTGATCTTGTGTTCTCCATTACTTCTTTCCGGTCTTTATATGCCTTGCTCAACTTTTGACCTTCTTTGAAAAATAAATCCAAAATCGCCGTCTCCATCATTCGCTTTTCTTTGCGGACAACACCCTTTCTTCCAGACTTCTGTCCTGCTTTGTGCGTGTTGACAAGCACCTGTAATGTTTTAATTACTTCCGGATCAAAAGTACCTTCTATAGGCCAAGGCTGGTCTATATCTGGCCAACGCTTATTCCATTTCTTTGAGAATTTAGACACACCTTTAATTAAAGGGTTATTCTGTTGAACAATTCCCACAGGAGAGGTCGCTTTTGCTGCCCTTACTGCTTCGGCACCCATTGTTAACTGAAACGTAATCGTTAAAGCTTTATTATTCAACAATGTTTTGATTGCGTCAAAGTATTAACTCTTATGAAATATTGTCTAAAGTAACAATTTCTCTGTAACAACAACGACACCCTCGTAATATCGCTGTAGGGGTAATATTGATCTGTTTTTACTACACCCGAAAGGTTATGCACAAACCATGAGCCACTGCCCGTCAACCAAAAGACCATCAATGTTGAAACCCCACTATATATTGTGTGAAAAGAATACAGACAAGACACCAATGTATTACACTTTATTAGCTTTCAATCTTCCACTACAAGCATGAGTGTGTGTGCAATGTATATGAAGAAACTTGGTAATTAATTCGAATACAAGATACACATCCCCAATTGCATGTATGTTCAATACAAATGGCTATAAGCTACCGCAGGGCAACACAACTGGCAACATCATAAGGTTAAAAGTGGCTTGGAGAACTTAGCACAAAGAATTTCCCTTCAGACATTTAAGCCCAAAAGAATTGATTCAGTCAATCAATCAGAGTAACTGAATAAGGAATCTCCCTTTAAGTTGAATACTAAAGACACTCCCTCTTTTTTATTTTTCTCTTCAACTTTGATTCAATTTAATTCAACTTAATTAATTAATTTTTTTTCCCTAAGTTTAATTTAATTTTTTAATTTAATTTAATTTTTTTTTTTTTTCAAGTCAAGTTAAATTTTATTTAAAGTTTAATTTAATTTTAATTTAACTTAATGTGATTTAATTTAATTTAATTTAATACCTGCCAGATAAAAGTAATCAAAGTTCTAATTGAAAATCAAAGGCCCAAATGCTGTTTCCAAATTCAACCAGTCGGGGGAACACAAAAATCAAACAAACAGTTAGATCAAATCAGAAATCAATCTCAAAACAAAGCATGTAATCTGTATGCAAAATATTTTCAAAACTCCCACTATAGGTCATTAAAACTCAAATAACATATAGCAAGTTTCATAATAAAGCATAGCAAACAGAATAACAGACCCACAATGCTTCACCGCTAAAATGCAAAAAGTCAATTAAAGCCAACACCTTCTTGTTTAAAATTGACAAACATCCACAACTTAACAAGCACCATGCATCAATGTTGTCCAGCAGTGTTAATAAATCAACATTATTGTTAATCTGCACAACTCTTACTAAATAATAGAGTTAACATCCATACACCAAGCTCAAAGTAAGGAGACTGTTCTCAGACAGTTTCAGTTACTTCGTTTAACTACTAGATGGCAGCCAAATCATAACCCACACCAAGGCGGGATATGGTGTGACGTCACCTTACTACCCCTCCTCACGAGGGAACTGAGGACACGGACACCCAAAATGGCTAACAGCAATAGCCAAGGACGCACAAAATGGCAGAGCCAAAGTCACAACCGGCACATAATTACTCTTGAACAAATCAAGGCTCTGCAAACAGATGGTCACCAAAACCTTCTTTTAGATTTTTACTACCGAAACACGAAACCACTAACCTTACACCAACTTCAGGTGTCCTGTAACAAATCTATTTTACTCACAAAGGTCAGAGCCGTGGCACAGTCTTAGTACTTAAATAACACAGGTTACATACAAGAATCTTGTATCAATATGTCCGTTGCTAATTAACACAAAATAGCACAATGTCCAAATGTGGCCACATCAAAAACAACGCGCATTAGTGCCAAACAAGCTACGTGTCACAAGATACAGTCAAAGGAGTTTCACAGCGCTTTACACAGCTCTACAGAAAATTACAATCAACGCACGTCTACGTTAAAAGCAATACTTCCGCAAGGCCGTTTCAACCACCAACAACAGCAAACTTAATGGCAAATTGTTATTTTATCTTTATCATCTTACACATTCACTAAATGTATAGGCAACACTTTATTTCTTAATAACCCAGCCAACACAATGCTTACAGAATGGGAAGGGAAGGGTGTGTGAAGAAGCAGGAAGCCAGAAATAGATAGAGGGAGAGAGAGAGAGAAAGGAGACAAATAACTCATTCACAAACACACCTATACTTATCCACTGTATTACTCAACTTCTCATAATGCACATCTATCTACTGCATTACTTCATTAACAAACACTTTTTGACAAAAACACTTTGCAAGCTTCTAAGGCGTTTCTATCTACCGCATAAACACTTAAACAAACATTTTAGCAAGCTTCTAATGCATATCTATCTACCGCATTACACATAACA
This sequence comes from Heterobranchus longifilis, assembly GCA_028570985.1. Taxonomy (NCBI): domain Eukaryota; kingdom Metazoa; phylum Chordata; class Actinopteri; order Siluriformes; family Clariidae; genus Heterobranchus; species Heterobranchus longifilis. Next base: position 9,404 of record JAOVVB010052851.1, read on the forward strand.
CAAATATTTCTCCGTATTGAACTTTTGTCAGCAAACTATCATATCAATGATTTCACCGCTCGGCTATCAATTAGGTTGATCAGACACTAATGATTTATATGTCGAGATTCACATATGAGACTAATCACTTCATCTTTAACGTGGAGGGCCCACGGCTATAAACTTATTCTTCAACTTATTTCAACACAAGAAACCTTCATATATAAAAATTTTCACACTCATTCACAGAGCGATAGAGTAGACAGAGAGGGAGGGTGTGTGTGTGTGTGTGTGTGTGTGTGTGTGTGTGTGTGTGTAGGGAGCTGTAGAAGAGGCCTGACAGTCTGCTTGCTCTAACATAAACACAAAGTCGAACTATATTTATTTTAACATACAGTTGGGGAGACTTCCTTATTCACTTCTCACTATATAAAAGTACACAATTGTCAATCTTATTTACTTTGTTGATTTACTTTTAGCTTCAGTCTCAAATTATTTTTCCTCTTTACTGAATCCACCGACACCACTCACTACAATAATTCTTTCTGCAGTCCATCCGAGGCCTCCGCTCTGGAGCAGGACTCTCAGCAAACTCAGCACGAATCAAATCAAATTAACTCACCCGGTTGGCAGAGAGATCTCCCGACTCCAGAAGACAGATGACTTCTCAGGATGAACTTAGCGTCCCTTCGTGGTCGCCAAAATGAAGTGTCTTTGAGTGGCTGTCTCAATGTGGAAGCAGTGGCATGAGGAAACATAAGGGAGACTAGAAGGCAATAGTAACTTTGCTGATACAAGTATTTATTACAGGAAAAAAGAAGTCTCTAACACAGATATCTTAGCTAAATCCTAGATGTTACAAGAAAATAGCACAGACACCTTGGCAGCCAGATGTTACAGGGAAAATGTGCGCTGGTGTTTGTTCCCTCACATCCTTATAGTAACCAAAACTTCAGTGTCTATGTGTACGCCTATTGTGCGTGTGTCTTTCTTCCAAAACCCCTTGTATGGTTATCGCATGGCCTGTAGGCCACACGTGTACTGTGACATAAGATTACGTGTATGTTCGGTGGCCGTAATGCCATGTATGGTACGTTTTCTGGGAGCCTTAACATGTAAACACTGCATGCGAAGCTGGTCCTTCCCAGCTGAGCCTACTCAACTGTTCAGACTCTTTTGACAACTGTTTATCTGTTCAGTACACTTTCTGTTCAACAAACTTTAGGTGAATTTCAGAAGATTTCAGAGGCTGTAGCTATGCATACCGTCTTAACGTATACAACAGGAGCATTACAGATTTACAGTCTGTGACAATGGTGGAAAAATGTGGATAAAACAGAGACTGTAAGTACTGTGAAACACGTGTGGCTTAATATGCAAGCAGTAATACTTCAATATGATGACCCATCTCCGAAAACATAATGCCAGCATATCAGCTGGATGTACGGAGGAGACAGACAGTCAGTCTCTTTCTTACCGCAGCATTAAAAACAGCCTCTCTATACAGATTAAGACGTGGCAAAATTCATAACTAAAGCATTGAGTGATGCATTTCAGCATATAAGTAATGTTACTTGAGTTGTGACCATAGACTGTAAAAAGACGGTCACGCTGTAATGTCCCATCTCACCCTCTCACCGACACTTCAGAAGCACAGTAACTCCCAAACTTTATTTTCTTGCAGAAGAACATGAAAATTGAATGAACAGAGCAGTGTTGTTTTGAAAACTGTGCAGACTACAGTGTATGTTTGGTTTATATGAGTGTTTTTTTTTAATAGCACAGTGTCACTTTTTCTTTTGGTAAGAAATCCAGCTATATTTCCTTCATTGTATTTCAAATACTGCACTTTAATTTGTGGAATAAGTGGAGAAAACTAATCTTTCCATTAACAACTGAGGGGAATTGAGACCTATGTCACAAGTGAGAATTGCGGATTTCTTGATCGCTCAAATCCATCTTGCCAGGCTTCAGTACAAGCGTTTGGGTCAGGACACGATCTGACCGGACCAATCAGCTTCCTGTGAGGAGCAACTTGTAGCTACGGGCATGGTTTAGGTGTTCGTTCAAAACAACAATGGCAGCATTGGATAGCTGCAATAGTGTCGGTTATATCAGAAGTGGAGAATATTTTTTAATTGAAAGAAGAGCAAAGAACGGCACTGAAGGCTTTTCTGCACACGTTTGATTGACAGATGGTTCCTCCAATCACCTGCCAGGTATTTTTTTCAAAATGCTTGTCCTTTTCCAAACAGTTTCTAATGGCGGCTTCTCAGATGGTAATGCCAAAACAACCATCTGACAGCGTCAGGTTAGGCAATACCCCCTTCTGTACCAAAACCTAACCAAACCGAAAACCATGACCCCAGAACGGTGAACTGAACCAAACCGTGAATTTTCTAAAACGTTCCACCCCCCTAGTTACTTCAGAAAAGTACGAGCTTGAACCTGTATTGATGGCTGACAATTTTTTGGGGGGATCAAATTTAGGGTTATTTCTCTCTCTACTCAATCCAGTTCTTTGGAGCAGACATTAATGTTCACCTCGTGTTGACAAAGAGTATTAATATGTTAGAAAATCAAGAACATGTCTTAGGCCAAGACATCAATTAGAATAAAAATATCAAAAAGAAAAAAGTTTATCATTCTGTTTTCAAGCAATATGAAACATGATAGTTGAGGAGCTGTTTTAAAGCTGCTGGTAGAAGTAGATACAGAAAATCAGTTACTCATATTACCTCTTGGCAGGATGAGGGAGAAAGATCAGAAAGACGTCGTAACATCATCTCATGTTATTGTGCTTCAATTGAACACCATTCTTACTACTCAGTGGTTTAACATCACCCTCAGTAACCCAGCACATCAGTGAAGATTTGCAGAGCATTGGCAGAATCTTAATGCTCCCGATTGAGCGCTCGCTGCATCACCGTCGTATTGCTGCCAACTTTACACATCTGCCAAGGAAGTTAGTAATTCCAAAGCTTTTTCTCTTTTTCTTTTGCCCTGCAGAGATAATTTAAAGCTGTCAAGTTACTTTCTTCAATACAGTACAGATAATCCCCCTCCTAACAACTGTTCATAAAACGACTGCATCACAATCATTCTGAAGCGACAATTCAGGTTTGACTCAGGTTCCAAACTATGGTCGATGAGGCTGGGAGCGCTTTAAAAACCAGGGGCTTTAAGTATTATGCCAGGGTTTTGGTGGGGGGAAGGCGAGGTGGTGGCTGCTATTGATCGGCTTGCGTTCAGAGACAATAATCAGGGAGGCTGATGTCAGGCACACAGTGGATCTACCTCGAAGGAATTGATTGCTTTGAGCTGCTGGCCATTGGTATTCTTGTGCTGGTAGACAATGGCAGACAGACAGAACAGGGCACTCTGTCTTTGAGGGTCAGCGACGGGGGGGGGGTAGAGAATCGGCGGAGGACATGGAGAGGATGGGGGGCGAGTAATGGAGAGGAGTAAAAAAGGAGAAAGGAAAAAAAAGACAGAAGAAAGATGGGAGTAAGCCCAACCACGCTGTCATCTCCGCATGTGACTCCTGACAGCAACCCTCCAAAGACAAAATGTTTCAATGCAAGAGTTGGTATATGCTGCTATGCACTCCGAATACTCAAGTCTCTGGGGTTGTATTCACACTGTAAAAAGAAGGAAGAGGTGAAGTATGCAACGACATGTTTATCTTTTGGAGAACTCTCTTGACAGATCCTTGTGGGATTCCACAAGCCAGATCCAAAAAACTCTTGAACCCTTTTAAGCTTAAGATAGAAAAGATCCTGAGGTAAACTTTAACTGTAGCAGTCATTCTTTAAGGTTTATGATTAATTACTAATTGAGTATTAGTGATCACACTTGTCTAAGAACTTGTACAAGTAGTAGCAGTTGTACATAGTATGGATGATGAAGACAAAATGCTATTTATTCAAAATATTCTTCTTCCTTGTTAAAACCTGGTGCCTTCATTACCCAAAATGTTACTCGACTGCAGAGAGTTTGGAGATTCAGGTTTCTTATGCTAGTAGCAGCTAATGTAGCCTCGAGGCGCGGGATCATCCCCATGTTCCCAGGATCCTATGTTCCCATAACACCATCAGATGGTTGTTTCACAGTACTAGGGCTGTAGTCAACCAAAGAAAATCTTGGTCGACCAAAAGCCTACCTACTCTTCAACCAATCGGCGTGTATTTTCCTCATGGTATTTACACTATGTTACAATCAGCAGCAGCGTGATGAGGTGCCGAGTGTCTGAGCTGAAAGTTGCACGTTTGCCTTTTTTTCCTGGTCACAGAGAGTTTACAAATGTTTCACTTTGGGTAAAACAACTAAAACATAAAGAAGAGGAAAGATAAATACTACTGGGCCTTATATTTCTTCATATGTATATCCTCTCTCCCTGTGTGCATCCAGAGTAGTGCTATCCACTCTCTGCTCTGCGCAGATGTGACACCCACCCGACAGCACAGAGGTACCAGAATTCAGGAAGATGTAGAATATTACTACAGACATTAATGTAATCTTCCATTGGAGCATGCAGCACATGTGTCTCTGTTTACAGAACATCATTCATCTGTGTGGCTCATACTGTTGTTTTTATTATCCACAACAATGATAACTAACTCTGTGTTAGAAACACCGTGAAGCAAGTGTGCAGACATTTTTACTCTCATAGATATTCCCTATCATCAGGCTGAAAAAAGTAACACTCCACCTCTGCCAAAGCATGGCTGTGCTCTGAGCTTTGATGGAGACAGTTGGCCTTATGAAAGTGACACCAACGATTGTCCGAGCAGTGAGATTTTGGTCGGACCAGTACACATCGACCAAACAACCGACCAGAGGACATCAGCTCTACACGGTACCATCTCAGAAGCCGTCATTAGAAACTGTTTGGAAAAGGGCAAGCGCTTTGAAAAAATACCTGGCAGGTGATTGGACAAACCATCTGTCTATCAAACTCGTGCTGAAGTCAGTCAGGAGAAGTGTAGAAAAGCCTTCAGTGTTGTTCTTTGCTCTTCTTTCAATGAAGAAATATCCTCCAGTTCTGATATAACCGATGCTATTGCAGTATTGCAGCATCGCAGCATCTATGTGGAGCCGCCATTGTTATTTTGATTGAACAGTCGTGCAGCTCACACTCCTCAACCATGCCCACCTGCCAGTTCCGTGAGCTCCTCAAAGGACACGGAGCGGCCATTGTTGTTTTGAACAAACACCTAAACCACGGCCATAGCTACGAGTCGCTCCTCACAGGA
>JAOVVB010052884.1:0-14635 GCA_028570985.1 Heterobranchus longifilis
CATCAGATGTTTATATTTATAATACAGTGACAGTCATCAGATGTTTATATTTATAATACAGTGACAGTCATCAGATGGTAAAGACTGGTGGATCAGTATGACTCTATGAATCCTTTGGGAGCGTTCAGTTCAGCCATGAAGCTAAAACATTTTTTTTAGGGTTAGTGTTTCTTTAAGCAGAAAGTAATTTAGTGCACAGGCAACAGTGGGATGGGAGTGTATGGTAATTTGGCAGGATTTACATAGTAATAGGCCACCTCACTCTCCAGACCCAGGGGCAGTTTAGCCAAATCATCACTTGATTGACAGCTGGATAGAAGCCATCTCTTGTGTACCCTGGAGAATCACATCGAAAGATAAGAGTCATCTGTCTGACCATATTTGGAACAGGGCTCCACTTTTGTATCCAGAGGAAACACAAGTTGTTTTCACATGAATAATCCCTCTGCTAATCACAGATGAGTTATGGATAAATACAGGGCTGCCAACTCTCACAGGGACCACCATTTTCTCATGCAGAGGAAAACAATTTATATATATATATATATGAACACTGGGGCGCAAAGTTGGAATATTCATGTTTAACATTAAGTTTATTGATAAGATATAAAAAAAGTACTGACTTCTTACTACGTCTTACTACTTACATCTTTACGCATGTATTTTTATTGTTCACATCACACGTGTTGATTACATTACTGTTGACAAATTAAGCACATGGAGGCTTACGGCGGCCGCCGAATGTCGGCTGCAGCCATCAGTGAATGTCATCTTTTTGACAATATGCCGATAAACAGGGAAGATATCGGTCAATACCGATAAACAGGAAATAAATCGGGTGTATCCCTACATGTAACCACGATCCAGATAGCAGTCGGCGTCGGGCAGCGCCATGGTGGTGGGGGGAGCCACGATTTTTGTGCCTCTATGGGCGAGATCAGAGATAGAGAAGCTCAGTGCATCATGATAAGTCCCCCGGCAGTCGAGGCCTGTAGCAGCATAACTAATGCATACTGCTCCAAACATGGCAGACACAGGGAGCTAAGGCTAATGCTGAGGTCCGGACGTCACGTGACTCGTTTCGTTGACACCGCCATGTTGGCAGTAAAAACAATTAATGGAGTCAGCGTCGATTTCAGGCCATCATAGTTCACCACACAATGTTATACTGCAAAACTTGATAGATTAAATATTACCGACCCTTATAATTAATATTCGTGATATTTACGAATATTGAAACAGCCGGAACGACAGTGTTCCTGCTATATTAAGTTCCTGCAGTATCCGGACTACTTTCTGTCGTTCTACTCTGAGAGTCTTTCAAACAAAAGCCTGGAGGGTGCAGATGAACGAAATCTGGATTTGTGGAGTCTAACGTTACCGGCTAAAAATTGCTTTGTCGTCACTGGAAGAAGGGTAAGAGTCACTTAACGTTAGCATAAGCAACGGGCAGTAATGTAACGTTAATTGGTATTAAATACTGTAACGTTATACAAAGATGCAGACAGCAGGCGTTCCTTAATGCAATAAAAAGATCAGAAACTGGAATAAAAGCCTGATAAATAAATCTGATATTAACGTTAGCGTTGTGTAACGTTAACTCAGATCTGTTGATTGTGGCGTCCCATCGCTCAGTTTTCTTCTGTTCTCTTATCGCACGTTGTAAGACAGTAATCCCTTTTTGTGGTCTGTCAGGATCTTTAGGAATAAAATGCTCTCCCTTAAAGATGAAACTGATTATTGTGTCACACAACAACTATCCACCGTGCGCATCTGACCGCTTTCCTCCTGACAAAATGACGGAGTTTGGATTTCTCCTGGTGGTTACCATGGATACGGGGTTGCGTGACGTCAACTCCCGGAAAAGGAAAATATCTGAACTAAATCAGTTATTGACATATATAGCAGCTTCTTCACAGATCTGAGTTTTAGTTCAGTGATGCTCGCAGAGGGGGGGTGGGGGGGGTGGGGGGCTTTTGATGTGCGTCACCCACTCCTCAGACATCTAAAAACAGCATCATGCATGAACACGTGAACGACCCTCGTGACCACCGTCACCACACACACACACACGCACACACACAGTTTTTACACCTAGTCTACCATGTGGATCATCCGAATCCTGCAGCAGCTAGAACTCATGTTCAATATTATTGCCAGATTTCACAGAAAGTCTTCAGGATGAAGGACTGCAGGCAGCCAGTGTGAAGAACTCTGTTTTGATTCATGATCAGAAACAGTAACTGTGCTGAAGTTTAGTCGCAGACAACAGACAGCAGACGTGAGCAGCTTCAGTTCTGTGGAGGTTGTTTAAAGTCACTCTGACAAATGTAGGATACACCATGAAAAGCATTAACTACAACACTTAACTCCAACATCCTTCCTGGCATCATTCAGCATCACAGATTAATGACACACACACACACACACACACACACACACACACACACACACAGAGGATCAATGAAGCGCAAACAGATTTCAGTAGCTAAATCATGACAAATAATATTATCCAAAGACTGAATGCCAAGCAATACTAAATAACCACTGATGTATGAATTATCTTGTGGTACACAGAAAGAATCATTACTTACAGTATTCAGGTCAAGTCAGCTAATTAGAATAATGACATGAATCTCATTTTGGAGACGCCCAGGTGTTAAGATTAAAAGTAAAACCCAAATGCAGGACACCAGGCAGGTCAGCTTTAATAACAACAAGCTGATACCAAAAATACAAACACAGGCAGACAACAACACAGGAAGAGAGCTGAGGAAAATCCAAGTAGAACAAAAACTAAACTGAACTAACTCTAAAACTAAACCAAGGCATGGTAAGTTTATTTATATAACACATTTCAGACACAAAGGCAATTCATGCTGCACGAGGAACACAGGCAACACAACGACCTGACACTGATACAGAAACAACACAGACTAAATACACAAGGAACCAATGGAACCCAGGCGTGGTGGGAAAATACACAGTGACAAGAAATAAAACGAGACATGACAAGAGGAGAGTGACCTTCAAAATAAAACAGACTAAACATGAATGAATAAATGAAACAAGGAAAACCAACAAACAGAAAACCCCAAACCAGGAAACCAAAACCTCTAGATAACTGAAAGTCTTTCAAAAGAAACAAAATATGACATAAAGATAATAGAATCTAAGTAAAGAAACAGCAATCAGTGGCATATTTAAAAGCAGATAGCAAGATACAACAAGATGTAACACCTACTTAGCTACAAATTCACAACATTTGCAACAGTGAGCCCATTTGATGGGATGTGATTTGTTGACGGGAAACAGCAGTGAAATAAATGTTGGTCCAACTACTATATATACGAGGAGAAATAAGTGGAGGAGGTGAGGCAGAAGAAATCTTGGCTGTAAGCTTTTATCAGCTGCACAGTCTGAGTGACAGTTGTGCTGTTTTTTTTGTTCTTTTTTACTATTTTGTTTCTTTCCTTTCCAGGCTTTGATACATTCCCTGCAAACATCATCATCCGTACAGTCCTGTTTTAGGTAGGTTTATGGATCTAGTGCAGTGCCTGTTCTGATGTTGACCTGTGGTATTACTGCTTGCAGCTTTCTGGAAAACCGCTCATACAACTTCACACTCGACATAAGCTTCCTTCTGAGCAATACACCGGCCATGACATAGCTGCGTCACACATCCAAGCCGTGGCTACTTGTGGTCAGAAACACTGGTGAAATACACTCACAGTAAAAAACACCAGAGGCAGACTTTACCATTATGCAGAGTAGGAAACAGCCTCGGGCCCCCAACTAAAAAGGCCCCAAACAGCTATAGATTTATTATGATGTTTAGATATAAACTCAAATTGAATAATGTCTAAGTCATGACAAAAGTTAAATTAAAAGTGCTTTTCTAGTCATTGTGACCACTCAAAGTGCTTTACACTACTAGTCATTCACCCATTCACACCACATTCATTCACAGGTGGCAGAGGTTACCATGCGAGGTACCTGCTCATCAAGGGATATAAACATTCACACGCACTATGCTTTGCCTTCGGGAGCAATTTGGGGTTAAGTATCTTGCCCAAGGACACCTTGACATGTAGACTGCATCCACCAAACTCCCGGTTAGTGGACGACTGCTCTAGCTACATATTAGGCCTAATAATAGGCTAATAATAAGGCCCCATCAGGTGATATCATAAATAATCCTTTCTCGAGCACAGCTTCTCCTGATCAGTAATACTTAAATATATTGTGCTGTATGTAAAACATGTCCTTGTTTTTGTTTCAAGATTATTTTTAAAATGCTGCCCTATTTACGACTTTACCGCCCATATCTCTCAGATGTTTTCTTTATCTCAGAAACTCCTGTAGTTTCCCCCTTCCACACTGAGTTAGCTTGTTTTGTGTTGCAGGTTTTTCTCTCTTTGTCTCTTGGTTAGTGACATCTGGGACCTTCTCCTTTAGCACCTTCTTGATTTCCGTGTAGGCTTTATGCGTTTGTACCACCTCAGCTGCACAGTTATGGTTTGCCATCCATCTTAATGTTTCTGCCAGGCCTTCTTTAGTACCATCTCTTCAGTGTCAAACTGGAGGAAGTTAACAACTATGGATTGTAGTTTCTACCCGGTGTCTGGTGTCCTTGCTGCCGCTCTATGTGCCCGATGAATTAGCAGGTTGGTCCCTCTGGCATTGCTAGCTCCCTCTGGAGTAAATCCTCAACAAATCAGGGGACTAAGTCCCCCTCCGCACCCTCTGGGATCCCCAATATCCGCACATTGTTTTGCCTTGACCTTCCTTCCAGGACGGTTAACTTTTCATGTAATTGTCTCTGCTCTTGGAGTGTTGTCAACAAAGCTTTGTTAGCTTCTATACTCCTTGTCTCGAGCTCCTCAATGTGTGCTTGAGCCTAGCAGATACTTTTTTCTGGTTCTGTATTTTGTTTCTGTTTGACCTCAGTTTGTTGTTTGCTGTAGTGCCTCCGACCGGGCTCCTGCCATTTTCCTCTTCAGAGTTTTCATTCATATAGTTTTGTTCTTGCTTTTTGTCCTGTATTTTAAGTTTCTTACGCCTTTTTTTGTTGTCTACGACTAGTGGCTCTCAACAGAGCTGCCATTCCTTTTGTCGCTTAACCGAAAGTCCCCGACCACAGTGGTTTTAATTACTGTACCACCATACAGCCTTATTTACATTTGCATAGGATTGCATGATGATTAGTATTCAATACAATACATTTTCAGTGCAACTGCAGAACTTAGAAGAAAGTAATATGTGTATGGTAATTGCGGCTTGAAAAAGTTAGTCTGAATCTACATCTTACACAACAAACACAAGTTACTAATTTTGAGGTTCTCTGGGTGTTTGGAACACATGGGTGTCCTCAACCAGCTGATCTGGGAGGCCAAGGAGAGCAAAGGCAATCTTACAGTTGTCTTGCCCGACTTGACCAATGGGTATGGATCAATCCCTCATGATCAGGGGAATGATCACCAGCTACTTTGGAGGATTCAAGTTACAGTTTGAGATTGCCTATTACACAACCCAGTGGCAGGACCTGGAAAAGGGAATTGTAACATCTTGTTCCTCATGGGAATGAACCTGCTCCTAACAGCAGCAGGGAAGAAATCCAATCCAAGAAATCCAACACCTGCCAACCTACAATAAGAGGCTTTATGGATGACCTAACCATAACAACTCCATCCCATGTATAAGCAAGGTGGATCCTGAAGGCACTTGATGACGTGGCGACATGAATGAAGGTCAAACCAAAGAAGTCAAGAAGCATGGTGATCAGAAATGGGGAAAGTGACCAGCAAGTTCCAGCTCCAAATCCAGGGGGAGCTTATACCATCAATTGAGTAAACTCCAATAAAATGCCTAGGGAGGTGGAAAGATACCTCTCTCACTGACGAAAGCAATGTATCCAGGCTACAATGTTCCAGGCCTGGCTTTTCTAGCACGGTCTTCTACCACGACTCGTGTGGCCACTGACAATCTATGAAGTGGCCACATCAGTGGAAGGAGTCGAGAGGCGAGTGAAGAAACACTTCTGCAGATGGCTCTGAGCCCTTTTGCATTTCTTTCCTGGTCTGGTCAGTGTACAACTCTATTCCAACTCCAACAAACCTGCACAGGTGAGTGTTACACCCCTCCCCTTAAAATGTAAACCTGTGGGTTTCTTTTTCTTTTACATCTTATTCCATCTAATTACGGATCACATCACGTACATAAACCAATAGGTTTACGACCTAAACAAACATCAATAACACACTTACACATCACGCTCTAGACAGGGCGTCTGCCAACACATTATCTGCTCCTCTTTTAAAGAGATTAAATTCCTGTGCCAACAAAGCCCAACACATCAGCCTCTGGTTATGGTTGTACATGCGTGCCAGAAACACGAGGGGGTTGTGGTCGGTGAACACAGTAAGAGGTGAACAGCTGGATCCTATGTACACCTCGAAGTGCTGCAATGACCACAAGAGCACCAAAGTTTCTTTCTCTATGGTGGAATATTGTAACTGGTGTTTTAGGAACTTCCCAGAGAAGTAGCTAAGGGGATGATCAAGTCCGTCGACTTCTTGTAGCAGGACTCCTCCGGCACCCACCGCACTGGCATCAACCTCGAGCTTGAATGGACGGGAAAAGTCGGGGGTGGCCAGAACGGGCACATTACAAAAGAGACTTTTGACACTTTGGAAGGCGTGCTGACACTCTGGAGTCCAGAGATACTCGACCTTAGTACTAACCAGGCTGGTTAACGGATGGACCACAGTGGAAAAGTTACGACAGAAATTTCTGTAATATCCAGCCATGCCGAGGAAACGCCGCAACTTGCGTCTATTGACTAGGACAGGAAACTCCTTGACAGCGGACACTTCAACAGGGCGTACTTGACCTCGGCCCACCTGCCTTCCCAAATAGGTTACGGTGACCTTACCAAACTCGCACTTTGCAAGATTAAGCATGAGTGACGCGTTAGCTAACCCGTCCTCAATCTCCGGGCTCTAGGTTTCCACCAGAGCCGAGCAGCGGCTAACGGAGACGCTTTTTGTCTCACACACAGGACTATGGACATCAACGCAAATGTAGTAACGTTTTAGCATGTTGACATGACATACTCGAGTTTTTCGCTTTCTGGTTGGAGTGTTTATCACGTAATCAGTTTCACTGAGTTTTTGGCACACTTCGTACGGTCCTGAGAAACGCACAGCCAGGGCAGAGCCGGGGACAGGTAACAACACTTTATCGCCCACATCGAACTGCCTAGTTTTATCAAATGTGCATTTCACATTAGACTGAGAACTAGCGAGTGCTTCTTTAGCAAAAGCGCGGACATGATGCAGACACTCGCGGAACTGACTGACTCCAACACATTTTTTTAGGAGTTAACTCTGGAGAGAGAAACTGCTCCTTCAGGGCTTTTAAAGGGCCACGATAAGTATGCCCGAACACAAGTTCGGCTGGACTGAATCTTAAGGATTCCTGGATGGCTTCACGTGCAGTGAAGAGAAGGAAAGGAATGCCTTCATCCCAGCTTTTCCCAGTCTCGAGGCAGTATTTACGCAGCATCACTTTTAACGTTTGGTGCCAGCGCTTCAACGCACCCTGGGACTCTGGATGATACGCACTGGAAACTACATGAGACACGTTTAGAGTCTGGAGGACTTGTTTGAACAAATGGGACTTAAAATCTGTCCCCTGATCCGACTGGATTACTTTTGGAAGCCCGAATGTGGAAAAGAATTTCGTCAGCAGAGGAACTGCTTCAGGAAACCGAGTAGCAGCACACATCACGATGAGCAGAAACTGGTTACCTGACTTTGATTTTGGCAATGGGCCAACACAATCAATTATTACACGCTCAAATGGTTCAGGCGGAATGATCTGATTAGGTTTACCAGCTAACTGGCAAACATGACAACTACAGCAGAATCTGGCAACATCCGACTTTAAACCTGGCCAAAAGAAATTCTTCAGCACAGACAGATATGTTTTATTTACCCCTAAGTGACTAGATCACTGACTTTCATGGGCCAAAGTTAACACGTGGGATCGATAACCAACTGGTAACACAATTTGGTTGACGATGCCCCAATCTGCACCATCAGATACCGTGGGTGACGCATTAACACGTCTTGTTCTACGAAGTAACTGGTATTTTCATGTTCAGTTTGAGTGTCACTCACCACCGCAGCGAAACACAACCTATCTCAATGCCACTGAGCATGGCGCTATAACCACACGTGGAGTCACTGGAAAAAGTATAACCACACGTGGAGTCACTGGAAAAAGGCTAAATATTGGCAAGAATGACAGACTGGGAGCCTCCAGTGTCACGTAAAATGCGCACAGACTGCTGATCTTTCGGATCACTGGTTAATGACACTAACCCCTCTGAAATGAATGGTTTAAAACAGGGATCACATTCATCTTCATTAACCGAGTCGAGTGGAGCATTTAAAGAACCAGACTGAATGAGACAGATGCCTTTGGATTGCTGAACAGTAAACGAGGACTGCTTTTCCTTACGTTTTAACTTTAAGCAGTTTGCAATGACATGCCCCGGTTTGTGGCAATAAAAACACTCTCTCTTATTGTTTGGAGTGGACTCATTAGGTGCACTGCTCGGCTCGGCCTCTATGGGGCGAGATCTGTCTACAGGGGAAAATGCATTTTTTTTATGACCTCTAAATTTCTGTCTGTAAGCCTCTGGAACCAATTCATAGATGTGCAGGATAACAGCTTTGACGGCGTCATACCGAAGGCTATCCACCTGAGGGAGCGCAGAGACCACTTCTTGTGCTTTAACATGGATCTTATACTACAACAATAAAGCCCACATGTCAGACGGCCAGTGCAGAGCTAAGGCAATGCATTCGAATGCGCTGAAATACGAATCCACTTCAGTCTCCTGAAATATTGGCACCAAAGCGATGTGTTTACTGATGTCAAACGAATCAGTAGACAAATTAGTGGCAGCGCTAATCGGCACGGAGAAGGCCTCCATTTTGTGAGCCTCTCTCTGAGCTTCAAGCTCGAGCTGACGCAGCCTCACGGCCTTGTCTGCCTCTATTTCCAGCTATTTCACTTCAAGTTGGAAATCTAAATGTGCTTGTTGGACCTGAACTTTCTCTTGCGCCTCCAGCTGAAGGCGTGCCAAGCGCACTTTTAAGGTGGATCATACCAGGGTAGAGTGAACGGTGTCTGTGCGCGCCTCTCAACCCCAACATTACCACTCGGACTTACTGGCACTTCAGTGGCACCTGGTGTTTCCTCCCTGCTACCAACAGCTTCACGGGGGGTGTCAGCGTCCTGCACAGCGGCCACACAAGTCTCCGACACAGCAACAACCTCCCGCCTGTAGCTCTCTCTTTAACAATGTTTTTGAAACAGGGATGCTGAAGTGGTCGGCAATATTAAACAAATTGTCCTTGCGACATGCATAAATTTGTTCCAGAGTGGGACTTGCAACAAAATCAGCCAGGCTAAAGGAAGCCATGAGTCAACACACGCTAAGTAGCCTAACCTACAACAATGACGACGAGCTGTCGAGCTAACTGCTAACAATAAACTATTAGCTATTTGTTTGGCGTCCAAGAAATTAATTAATGGATTTATGCCGGATGAGCCCCCATTATATGTTACGACCCCTAAAGTCTAGGGAAAAGGGACGGACATACAAGCGGTGGATTGGCGTAAAGTTAATTGTTTTAATGTTGCGGGTTAAATAATAATAACAACAAAATAATAATATAACAAAAGATGACAGCCTGAGCTGCCAAAATACAATCAAACAAAAGTACTAAGTAACACAAAACCAGGGTACAAATATTTACAAACACAAGTTGTGGCTATACATGAACAGTCGACACTTTTACAAACGCAGCACTAAGGGACAACGAAGCGAACTGTTCACACAAATCACAGTCGCCCAGAGTGGCGTCTTCTTTCTCCTTTTCAATCCTCCCGCCTTCGGGAGAGCCACGCTGGTTGGTCGACGTCACCGAGGGCGGGATAAGGAGAGGAGATAGGATAGGCCGCGGCCGATGTCACATGGTCCGCCGGACCAGTCAGCGGATCCCAACGAGCCATGTAGACGAATGTTCATGAGTATGTAGCCGATGACAGGACCGTCACAGTCAGCTGTTTGCTGCAGTACATCAGCTGAGAAAACACAAACTTCCCACATTCAAACGGCCAAACAAATGAGGGCCGTAACAGTGAGGAATGAAGGAGGACCCACTGTGCAATTAGCCATGTTTCCACCAACACTTTGGATATAGTACCTTTGGTAACCCATATAAACCATACCTACAGGTACCTAAACCCTAGATCTGTTTTGTGTTTCCACCACAGACAGTACTCTTGAATGGAGGTTAAAATGTAGGCGGGGTTACCAATAAACGGACTGCAGTGATACGAGCTCCGCCTTTTAGTCGTGGATCAGTGTGCGTGGTACCTCAATAGAGGTTGACGAAAAAACAGGTGGTTCTGTTGGTACCATTCACAACTTCTGACAATGGAAACGCAAAAATAACCATTCTAGTCTGTAACAAATTGAACTGAACCGGACTGCTTGGTGGAAACGAAGTTTTATGTGGAGGGAGAGGCACATTGGCTCACATACTGGCGGGGTGCAAGACTGTACTTGGTCAGGGAGATATAGATGGCATCACAACAAGGTGACTGACATCTTGGCGCAGGAGAGATGGAAAAAACATCAGACCCACGTGAGCCTATAGCCCCATCCATCCAGTTTATCTCGGGGGGGGGGGGGGGGGCAGCCACCCTCCTCCAAGAAGACCAAGAAGGGCCTCCTGCAGGTGGCAGATGCTAAGATGAGGGTGGACCTCGGAAGAAAACACTTTCCCCAGGTCGTCCAATCATCCCTGAGGCCTGACATGGTCATATGGTCTGAGGAGGCGAAGAGCTCATCCTGATTGAATGGTCCCGTGGGAAGACGGTGTGAAGAGGCCTCATAGAGGAAAGCCACCAAGTACCAGGACCTGGTCCAATAATGCAGGGACAAAGGGGGGCAGGCCTGGCTATTTGCAGTTGAGGTTGGCTGTGCTGGTTTCTCAGCTCAGTCTGTGTGGAATACGTTTACAGCTCTGAGAAGGGAAGACAGCTGCTCGCAGGTTGGGGAAGGCAGCAGAAAGAGCCTCTCGGCTCTGGAACAGGTGGGAGGAGTTGAGCTGGAAGTCAGGAGAAGATGAGCAGTGACTGGCCACCACTGCCGACCAGCCAACTGAAGGACGTTCTGGTTCAGGGTCGAAACGTCCACGTAAAGTTGGATGTCACCTGACAACATCTTCTCCTGGCTGAAAGCTACAGTGCTAAGAAAGTGACTGAAGGTGTTAGCATCTAGATGTATCTAATAGGTTCTATGTGTGTCGCACAAACATACGTTGCATATTTTCACTTTATGTGCAGCCCTAAAGACCGCTACAAAATCCTGTATGATTATCAGTGACATTATGAGTCCTTCACCACTCCCTCTGAACAGTCATAGCTGCAAGTGATCAGATCTGATTCTGAGCATTAAATTCAAGTATAAATCTTTCATGCTTACATCTTTCTTGATATAATGGAGATGGGACGCACATCAGTTCTATTGCCTCTGTTTGCTGGCAGCTACAGTATGCTGAGATATTTAGGTCAACATGATCTAGTGTGTGTCTCTTGAGACAAGCAGGAGACTCAACACTTGCTAAGTGGAAGACTGCCTAATTCTTTTGGCAAACATCAGTCAAAAAGGGAGATTGACAGAGACTGCAGGCACACTGCAAGAAATAGCCATAACAAGTTGGAAAGTTCACTGTAGAATTAGTAGGGCCTACAGTAAAATCATACTTAAATGAGAGAAAAATAGCATCCCCAATGCAAAACTTAAAGTAGGACGGGCAATAAGCTAAATATTTATCAAAACAGATGTTCTGAATCTCTAACTGACCTAATTTAAATCATGTCAGTACGTTTGGAAAATGAATTCCTTCAGATGGGTTGTCATTTGTAGAGCAACTCTTTGCAACAACCAAAGTAAGTGTCAGTGAATATGTGCTTGTGACCTCTGTATGGGTTCATTCATAACCGAGGAGGTTGAGTTGCGATTGTTCGACCGAACAGTTTTAAGCAATGTGACTCACTGAGTGCACAGGGTGACTTTGAAAGAGAAAGTGACACTGCAATGTCAACCTGAGGAAAGTCAAGCCACATGTAAATACTGTTGGAAAATAGTCGTAGCTTTTTGAGGAAACGAGCAATTTGTTGCACCACAATATGGTGAGTGTGTGGCCAACAAGTTTTTGTTAATGTCATATTCCAATTAGGGCTGCACAATATATTTTTTTTTTTTTTTATCGTCATTGCAATATCAACTTCCACAATAAACACATTGCAAAAGAGAATATCGGTAGAAAACTGCTCTTTAAAATGTAACTATCATTATTTTATTTATTTTTTTAAAAAGGTGCCTTTTGTGTTCAGTTCAATGTTCAATTTGTATAAAATGTCAGAAATAGAATAGAATAACTTCCTTTCAGTTTAAAAAAAACCCTGTTTATTTATTGCAAGTAATATCGTTAACACACTATTCAACAACGTTATTGCATTTCACATATTTTCCTCATATCGTGCAGCCCTACTGCGTACTCTCACATTTGACTGTGTCCTTGTACATAGAGATACAAACAGAATGGGGGTTTCGCGTATAAAAACAATGTTCCGTCGTGCTAATAGTGCTCAAAAACTCCACAGGGTACCTTTAACAATTTCTTTCATAACAACTGACTGTGTAAAATACATTATATCTGTAATCCATGAGTTTTAATAAGAGGTCCACTGCAAAGATGAATAATATTTTGCATTTGTATATAAAAAGTTACAGTTATATTTATTGTCACCATGGTGCCTGAAAATGATCAGATAAGATAAACCTTTATTGATCACCAGAGGGGACATTCAGTTGTTGTAGCAGCACAAGGACAGCAAAAGTACAGATAAATAGTGAAAGAAAAATAAATAAATAAATGATAACATATATAAATTATGATATAAGGTGAAAGGTAATAATATATGGTGTAAAGTCTGATGCAGCAGGTTTTGGACCTGGGTGGGATGATGTGGTGCTGCCACAGCTCGTCACAGAGAGGGTTTGATTTTGTCCTCTCCTCCTCCCTGACAGCTGATTCACTCTGATTCACTCTGATTCACTCTGCTGTCTGAGTGAACGTGGAAGTCTGAGGTGTAGAGAGTGAAGAAGAACGGCACCAGTACAGTCCCTTGAGGTGCGCCGGTGTTGCTAATCACAACCTAAGAGGCATTGCCATCCTCTGTGACATACTGCGGCCGAGGGGTGGACGGTATAAACGGTATACAAAGTACACCGGTAGGAATTTGCCCTACGGTATGAATTTTAACTATACCATGATGACTGGTAGAGCCCTCATGAGTCGGGAAGTACTCAGACCAGACCAAGAGCGCAGTGACAGTGGCTGTGTGTTCATTAAATCTGTGGCGGGTGCACTATCCGCTCGTCAGACACACTGCTCAGTTATAACGTAACTCAGCCAGACATTTCTCTGACGGAGAAGGAGTTGGACATTGCAGCGCTGCAGTGTGTTGATGTAAGTTATGTGGGAGTTTGCCTTTTACTCGCTATTCTGTCTGAACCTGTAGAGCCACTGTAGTTTACAGGTGACATGTCACTTGTAGCCCTGTGCTATTAGCTATTTAAACACCGAAATGAGACACCCAAAGAACTGTAGGATCTCAGCTATTCACGATACAGTGTAGGCCTGACATTGATGCGTTATGTTACTGATCCGTGTCTCATAGCAGCTGATTACCATGCTAACAGCTGTCGTGTTTTGTAACATTACTCTGTGGAGAGACTTGGACAGCCTGTTTTGTTAACCAGTACAGGGAGCAGAGGTTTTATTTCTGAAGATGACATGCTGTTGTTATCAGTAACTTTAGACATAAAAGCTGCGGCTCACGCTGTATCAAGCAGAAGCATTTAAATTGAAATTTTAAGAAAAACCAATATACTGCGATATATACCATTACTGTGCTTCAAATTATATTGTGATATAAATTTTAGGCCATACCGCCCTGCCCTACAGTGGCGTAGTCCATGACCCAGGATGTGTGTCAGTCAGTATCAGTGCATCGCGTATCTCTTATCTCAGATATGAAATAAATAATCACCCAGTACCCTTTAGCATCTGTATGAGACGTAATGGACGTAGCCACCTTTGGTTTGTGGACTACTGTTTTGAAGCCTCGAGTTTGGCATTTGGCCGTCGCCATCTTGGTCTTTTGAAACCGGATGTGACCATATTTGGATAATATGGCAGAGCTGGGGAGGATGATGCAGCTAAACCAGTATTGTTTCAATGGCGCTGCGCTGCGCTAACCACTAAAGAGGGAAAGTTTGCAGATTTTCAACCGGCTGACACGAGGCAACCAATGCATTCCACTTCTTTTATACAGTCTATAGCGCTATTTGGACGGGATTTGTTTCTCTAGGGGAGGTAGGGTAATTTGTTAATTACTTTCGCTATCCAGTAATTTAAATCCCGTCCGGATCGCACATGTGGGTGTTTTTCCCCCGGTATTAATTCCAGCCACAAAAACC
>JAOVVB010052909.1:0-14633 GCA_028570985.1 Heterobranchus longifilis
AAAATACTCAGTACTTTTCATTTGTCAAGTATTTAATTCACACAGGAGTATACAAAAATAGGCTTTACCATGTGGGTTTTTCATATACACTATTTATTTATCAACTTACCAGAAAACATGCTGTATCCCTACTCTTCTGATTGGTTGAGTGTATTGGCATGTTGACCAAAACGGTTGCATTTGTACAAGTTAGTACAGTCTTAGTCTTGAAAACGTTTTCACATTTTACTTGTGCTGCACAAATGGTCCAGTGCCCCTGCAGCAGCTGCCTTTAAAGGATAATTGTTGCTCATTACAACTTGGATATTATATTTCAGAGGTGTGGCCATTGTTTCTCTCAGTCATAATAACATGATGACGTCACTAAAAAAAAAGTCTGATAGGACAAGAAACATGACTGCCCCAGGGTCCCGGACTCTCAGGGGCCCCCCAAAGCCCCAGGAACACGATGCAACAATCACTTTGTGGTGATTTGCTGTAGCATTTCTACACATAAACAGCCTATTAATGATCAAACTTACATAAAGTAAATTATTCTTGATTTGAACTGTTATGTTATTAACTTATGGGCTGTGGCTGTGACTGCTGCTACGACCTCCATCAACTAACCAACCAATAGAAATGCAGCTCCATGTATGCTAATGTTATATATGCTAACAAAAACATTACTTACCTCAAGCTCTCTTTGCAAAATTACCATCCCAAGTTGGCCTCTTTTCCCAATCCACAAGCGCATCCAAATTTTTCTATTCCTCTTCTTTTTTTTTGCTTTTTCCACGCAAATAAATGGCACTATTGGAAGGGCTTGCGTCTTGCTGAGCGTCATGTTTATCACTGCTGCTGCGTGTGGCGACCTGATGCACTGCTGACCACGTTTAATGATGCCGCTGATGACGCTTCGTATTGGCTTGCCTTTTAACCTGCGATTCAGGAGGTGTCTCATCGCACAGTGGACATGCATCCAATTGATGGTCCATTATAAGATCCGTGTCGCACAGTGTGGCTTGCACTAAATTTATAAGATTGCAAAAAAAAGTCTGTAGGAGGCTTTAGAGGTGTGGCATAAACTGCAGGACCTAAATAAGAGATTTGCTTTGGCCAAAAACCACAGAAATAGGACATTTTCAAGGTATGTTGTCAGTCTAATGGATGATTGTGTATTGCTGCCCAGAACCTCTGCCAGACCAGGCAGGCCTGTAGTCCAGACAAGCAGTCAGCAAAGCAAGGTCATTCATTGGTGCCTCAGCTGCCCGGTGGTAATGGAGCAGCCCTCTCTCATTGATCACTTCCAATAGTGCTATTTGGAAATGATAATTTCTGCTGTCCCTCAGTAAACAGGATTAGCTCAATTAATCACATTTACAGATTAGTTTGTCCTCTCTTATTGATCATCCCTTTGATGCTGCTGAATGATCAATGCAAACACGCTTATGCACGGCAAATCCTGTTTCAAAAATGAGCATCGATGGCAGAAATAATCTTTTAATCTGAGATATTTTAATCTGGGAAGTGAGAGGGTTTTTTGGGGGGGAATGGTTTGGGAGATAAATGGCTTTCAGAAAAATTATATCTTAACTGACCACATCAAATCCACCCATTTAATTAGTTAGATTATGTATTTGTTAGGAAATGTAGAATCTGTCTGTAAATATAACTCGCCTTTATTTCCAAAGTGACAGGTATCATGCTGTTTGAAAATGTCCTGACCTAACAGATGCTTTGGGGCGAGAGAGAAGGCTGCTTTAAGGAAAGCAGAGCCCCCACTCTCTTCTTTTTGTTTGGTGTTATTCGCCTGCCTTGTTGCCGTGTGAGTCTTAAGTGTGTGAGAAAGACGGTGACATGCCCGTAGCTTATGATCACAGGTCCTCCTCCACCTTTCTTCTCTCCCAGATGACTCGGCCGGTGGGCGTTTATCCTCCTGACCTGCTGTATCTCGGAGGGTGACCCCTGTGGCTTAGCTGCCCCCTAAAACAAAGAGTCCCGAGCAGGGATTTAGAGGCCCATGCTCTTCCTCTTGGGACAATGCCTCCTCTCTCTATCTGTCAAATATGCTACTTTGTACGTCTTTGTTCTGGTCTTGTTGGGATGAGGAGATGACAACGGTCACGGAGTGATCTGAGGAGATGCAATGGATCTCTGTAGTGAGAGTAACACCACATCTTCTCTGTCTGGGTGGCTTTTGATCACCTTCTTTCTCAAATAACCTGCCCATTTCTTTTTTTCCTATTGTACAACTAGAGCTGCAACAATTATTATTATTATGATAATCAGTTAATAGTTACATTTTTTTTTTAGCAAAATTGACAAAATTTCTCTGTTTTCAGCTTCTCAAATTTGCAGATTTGTTTGTTTTCTATCGTTGTAAACTCAATCTATTTGGGTTTTACCGTGTGGTCACACTGGACGCGAATAAATTAATTTGCGCAAATGAATTACATATAAAGTCAATGTCAAGATGCTATTAGAGAGTTCCAGTCGGGCGGTGTGAATGACGCGGCACGATGAAGCAAATGACGCACATTTGCGTGAGTTAAAAAATCTGAATTTCCACGACGAGCGATTTAATTGCACGAATGAAGCGAGTCAAAACAAAATATTCCAGCATCCATACTCGTGCAAGTAGATTATTTTATTCGCGTCCGGTGTGAACACACAGACTGTTAGTAAAACAAAACAAGACATTTGAAGAGGTGGACTCTGGTGATTGCATTTTTCCAGATTTTGTGACATTTTATGGACCACACAATTAAGCGATTAATTAACCGTTTGTTATTACAACTTGGTTATTATTAAGGTAGTTTTAAACAATCCTAGCCCACAAATAGAGTTTCACTTTTTAAAAAAGGCACAGCAAGTTCCAAATCCATCTGGGCACTGTAGTTTTTATCACATGCTCCTCAAACGGGGGAAATTTTAGGAACTATTTTTAGCTGCGGATTAATCCACATTTTGTGCTCGAGTGAGTATTTGGTGCAGCAGGACGGTGTATGTGGGATTGAGTCAAAATAAACAACATTGTGTGTGTTCATGGAAATGTAGAAACACCCAGTAATATAATATATAGATTTCTTTGTCTTTCTCCCTCTCTTTTTCCTCTTGTTTATTTTTTTTATCTAGCTATTGAGGCGTATTTGTGTTTTGGGACATTAATTAGAGAGTCTGACTCTGAAACTGTGAACAGGCATGTAAACCCACAAACAGACTGCGTGTTGTAATGTGTGACCACGTGTCGTTAACTGCTCTTCCAGTGTCCAAGACAATGGGCTGGCACCAAATGGGCAATAGTTACCTTCAAGTCACCGTGTAGTGTGTGTGTCCACCTTTAGTGCCCCCCACTCATTTGCTGTTTTAGTTTACTATTTACAACAGTGGCCCGTGTTGTAAGGATCTCTCCATTGAGTCTTCTGACGAGCCTTTGATGGTGAGATGGACAAAGAGAACGATACAATAACTCTAGCACTACAGAGTAATTTCACTCATTCCCACATCTGCAATCTTTCACTTTTTCTCATTGTGTGGATTTAGGCTACCTGCTTATTATTGCCACTTTGCATCCCTTTTATGGACATGAATGATGATTTTTATAATACATTTAGGCTTTTCTCCGAGCTTGTGGTGGCCTCTCTAACATTCAGTGGATGTGCTTTCAAAATGAGATTAACTTTCCAGAGGAATGTGATTGCCCCCAGCGTTCCAGCCTTGAGCTGGCCTATATAGAGATCACTTGAGCACACAGGAACACATTAAGACACATAACCACAGCACTCCTCCTTTATTGACAACCACCCATTGAGTGTGTAAGAGCATTATAGTGTTAAAGCACAAGATGTGTATGATTTGTTGCTGATCTTATAATTGAGTTCCAGAAATGAATTTGAGCTTCTTTGCATGTTGGGATGGACATGTTGGCCGAGGATTTTCATTTCTGAATGAGGCACTTTCCAGCTTAAAGGATTGGAGACTTGGTTCTCTGACCCGCTGCTGTGCAGTGTGAGCAGAAAACCCACCGGAGCAGTGATATCTAACACACATATAGTAGGACTCGTCATTTAAAACCAGTAATTTACCAATACTACCACACAAGCACTAAGGTAGACATCAGTTAACTACAACCAATAACACAATCGGTAATAAGTATTTTAGTGGGCTGCCACCTTATTTTCCACAACTTCCATATACTGGAGGTCCTGATTCAAAAGCGCAGAGAGCGCAGACCTCCGCCGAGGCGTGCCCTGTCTGCAATGTTAACGTTCTGACTTGAGGCCGGCAATAACATGAATTTTCCCAGTCGGGAACTCATTTTCCCGATTATTCCGATCCACATGAATGCAGCACAAATCTCGCAATGTTAACAAAAGTGAAAAATAATTTGAGTATCCGCCACCATGATTCCGCTCCAAAATCTAAAAGGTTCGTCCTTGGCTCATGCTACACCTTTCCACCAAGTAGGGATGGGACAATAATCGATTTTATCATGGATCGCAATAAAAAACACTCACAATGAGTGAATGAGTGAATTTCTATTATCGGGATAATCGTGAATATTCTCAAGAATTGCAGTTTACTACAGTGTCCAATAAAAAATATTTCTTTAAAAAAGTCGTAATGTTTAGAGAAGAAAGTCGTAATGTTTAGAGATTTTTTTTTAATGTTTCAAGAAAAAATGTTGTAATATTTCAAGAATACATTTGTAATGTTGTGATTCCAGTGTGGTTTAGTGGCATTTTAAGAGTTTGATTATTGGGATAATATCGTGAATCGCAATTATTTTGGCCAGGATTATCGTTACATGAAATTTTCATATCGTCCCATGCCTACTGCTAAAATTCATGAAAATCGGGCAGAAAGGACTACAATATGTATTTGAGAGCTGCATTCACTTTCACACATTCATTTGTCAGCAGAGTATTGTGAATGAAGAGGACATTGAAATTATTTTTAGACCAGCCCTCACAAATTGAATGGTTTACATTCCCAGATGTAGTCCCAGCTCCGTCCTGCGTCCCCACAGTGCAGACAGTACTGCGATATCAGAAGAGGTGGTCAGCAGTGGACTCACTCATCTTGTTAGGTCCAGCTATTCTTATATAAAGCTAATTTCTGAAGCTTGAGTTTGACTCAAGAGAGCCAGCTGGGCCCCTGGTCTTGTTCTCCATGGGGGTTGATTGTTGGCAGAGACCTGTCAGTCACGGATCCGGCTGATTCTCCGGTGGTCCTGCCAAACAGCAGCATCCCCCAGTTACAACTAACCACCTCCTAACCAGCCTCGCCCTCAGCAGGGTCATGCTCCAGCTAATATGGCGTATATTAAGATCTCACACAGCAAGTCCTGGAGCGAGTTCCACCCTCCTACCAATTGTGTGCATTTATCAATTCATATTGAAATCTTTGATGTTTTGATTTTGTACTCCAACATTATTCAATCACAGAAAAAATACATTTCCCCTTTTTTTTTCTTGTCTTTCCCAGTTTCCTGCATATGTAACAGGCTATTAATATTCAGTTTTCAAGATGACTTCCTTCCATCTGAAGCTAAAGACGATGGGTTTTTGACAGCAGAGACCCAGGGTTTTGTTTTTAAAATCCTTTTTTTTCATTAGTGAGCACATGTTGGCAGTTACTTGGCTGCAGAAGCGCTATACAAAACGTCCACTGTAATCAGCTTCACTTAAGTGAACAAATTCCTGAATCTGTGAGCTTTTTCAGAAAGTTTTTTTTTTTTTTTTTAACATCTCCACATGTTTTCATTTGCCCTCAGCTATACATGTCTGGCTGACATATTTGCATAGATTAAGGGATTTGCAAATAGTGTTGTTATGAAATAACCACTGCACAGGTGAACTTAAAGGATAGGTTCACATTCTTTCAAGGCTGTCTTAAAACAAAAGTCAGGTGCCTATATGAAGATTGAAACAGATTTTGCTTGCTGTAGTCATTCCTCCTGTTCACACTGGCCATTAAAAGATCCCTTCCTAATGGGCTTCAGCAGTTAATCAAATCAAGTATCACGTATCTTCCAGAGTTAAGGTCATTTTAGTATAATATTCCCTCTTTGTGTTTCTCTGTTAAGCTGCAGGGAGGATAGTAACTTTTTGTAATAAAAAGACTGTAAATTTGGAAGATATCCACTTGATTCCTATTAGCTTCAATCAATTTGTTTTTAGACATTTTTGCACGGAATGAAGTGGATTTTGTCTTTCATTGTAAGGACATTAGGACGGTACATATGGGAACTTGACTATATTGTTATAAGACAGAAGAGAACATTTGTGAACCTGCTTATCTGCGAGTAAAATATTTTTACCCTTTCACCTGTAGTATCTTGCAAAATGTATGGCATTTCACATTACATATCTTTAAAGGACATTTTCTCAAAATGAGTTTTTTCACTCATACTCTGAGCCAGAAATCTCCACTTCAGTGCACTTACATACACCAAACTTCTCTATCTATATTCTGAAGGTTTTTACAGAGGGGTTTGTTCATATGTCATTCATCGCCTGATTTATTCAACATTTTATTCTTAAAAACATTGCGAAAATTGATTTTTTTTTAATGGCTGTTGAAATGTATGCAAATCAGCACATATTTAATAAGATAATGCTTCATTTTCATATGTAAATATACAATTTCAGAAAACGTTTTTTACCCTATTCACCTGTAGTGTATCCCCTTAACCTGCCAAAGGCTTATAAACTCGTTGCTAATTTAGTCTGCAGTACGGAGTTAACAGCCTGTCGCATCAAAATTCCCTGAGCTCAGACTCTAGATTGAGCCATCCATCTATCCCTTTGATAAACAGTTCTTAGAGAAGTCTGTTACAAAGCTCTATCTGGCCAGAGTTGGGGCACCCTCACACATGCACTGTGCTTAAGCTGATTTACCACTGACCAACTTTGCATCACAATAGCAGAAAGGCCCTGCTCGCTTGCTTTGGCAGCTTCACAATCTTTGTTCACTAGCCAATAGAGGGCAGTTGCCTCGGGTTGCTGGATCAGCTTTAATTGCATTTGGAGATGAGAGAATGTGCAAACATTTTCTCTTTGGTTTCTGGTAGTAACACAGCCCCCAGCTCTCAAATGAGCATTGATGAAATGCTGACTGACACACTGTGCTAATAATTACAACCATGCAGGATGATCATGGCAATACAACTGCACTTTAAACTATAACTTGCAAATTAAGAAACTTCATAAGCTGTAAGAGAAGAGTGAAAGTTTTAGTCAGTGACTATCTTTGTGTGGTGAATGGGTGCAATCAACGCAGTGGATTACACAGAATCCCACTGGCAGAAATATCACAACACACCGACTCTCTCTCACTTCCTCTCTCCTCTACCGTCTTGCTGATGTGTTGCTGAGTTTGAAATGCTGTTTCGGGACATTTTGGAGGTTTGCACCGTCCACCAGCACCGGCTGCTAACACATGTACGGACCCTGGGGAGCGCACAACTTTCAGCCCAGACACAAAGAACATCTCCATGCAGCAACACGAGAAAAGTCCCAAAACTGCATTTCAAACAGCGAAACATGTCGATCCATTCTAAGGTGCACTGTGGCCGGCAGCTCCTCGGTGTAGCAGCACCAGCCAACGACCACATCGCCTCTAAAACAACAGACACAGAGAGAGAGTCGGTGTATTGTGCTAATTCTTGGCTCATTTGTGATCTGTGGCCAGTTGCACAAAACGCTTTAAGTTTTCTCCTTAAGTATGACACTTAATTCTTAGTTTCTCCTTAACTTAGCTGAGGGTCTGACTTAAGGGTGTCGCACAGAATGCCTTAGGTTTCCTTAGTTAAGGAAAAACGTTGAGGCAGAGGCACCGTAAGTTTTTTTTTTTTTTTCTCCTTACTTTGGTTGCTAAGGTCTTTTGTGCAACAGTTTAATAACTTTAAGGAATTCCTTAAGAGTAAGGTTTTATTTTAAAGAAACCTCAGACTTTAAGGACAATCTTAACTTAAGGTGTTTTGTGCAATCGGCCACTGATAAACCACAAATTAGCAAAGTTATTGTGGTTGCAATCGGGTTGTTATGGTGATAGTTATATCCGACTGTTAACCACACCCTCATTCTCTGTTTGAGAAGGAACGCTAACAGGAAGTAACACTGGCTGGAGTAGGTTTTTAAGGTATTTTGAAGAAGGTTTTAACATTTCTGTGTTCTTTATTCTTGTCTCCCTTCAGGCTGACTCTGCACTTACCAAAGGATGTGGGTTTAATAGCTGTAGCTGCTCGACAAAGCCAGGGCA
Source organism: Heterobranchus longifilis (assembly GCA_028570985.1). Classification (NCBI taxonomy): domain Eukaryota; kingdom Metazoa; phylum Chordata; class Actinopteri; order Siluriformes; family Clariidae; genus Heterobranchus; species Heterobranchus longifilis. The sequence goes on from JAOVVB010052909.1 coordinate 8,248, forward strand.
AAGGTCAGTGATGCAACACACTGTAAACTTACAGCATTCACACATACCTCATCTTTGGTTTTGGTTTTATTCATCTGATTTGTCAGGTGTATGTACCACTTTAGCGTTTGCTGTGTTTGCTGCTGCAGGTCGGGGCAGGAACGCCTGGCTCAGCCCTCTGGGTTGTGCCATGTTCACTCTGACGGTGCAGGTGGAGCTGAGCTCCAGGCTCGGACAGAGGATTCCCTTCCTGCAGCATCTGGTTGCGCTGGCGGTGGTGGAGGCTGTTCGCACACTTCCTGGATACGAGGTATCAGCCTACACACTTGCCTATAGCAGCTTCCTCAGCACAGATATTATCAGACTGTATAGAGTGCCACAGGAATGAGTCCTAAAATCAGAAAATTAGTTAGCATTTTAGCACTTCCAGTTCCCTCACCTCGAAGTCAATGGAATTTTGGTTAGATGGCTGAAATGAGGTCTGTGGTTAACACAAGCTTAAGACATTTTCACGTTTTGTTCGACGACATAAAATACATCGGTAAATACTAGTGGTCGACCGATATGGGTTTTTCAATGGCCGATGCCGATATCGATATTTAGAGAGCAGGGCGGCCGATTTAGTTTTTTTGGGGTTTTTTTTTTTTTTTTTGCATCTGATAAAATAGCCTACAACAATTTAAAAATTATAACAAATCTGACACAAATTGCTGAACTTAAATTAACATTTACTTAACACTTAGCAGCAGCATCTCTTTGTTTCTGAAATGTATAAACTCACATAAATGTTAGTGTACAGGACCACCAAGCAGCCTCTCTTTGTTTTTGGTCATTTTGTAGATCTGCACACTCTACACTTTAATCGGCCTTGTTATCTGAGATAGTCGGCCGATGCCGATTATCTCAAAATGTCATATATCGGCACAATTCATCGGCTGACCAATGAATCGGTCTGTTCCTAGTAAATACCCCACTCCTGAATTTTGAAGCTTTTACATGTAAAGGCAGATCCTAACAAGTGGCTAAATGAGACTACAGAGGTTGCCGAGGCATTAAACATCACTCTCAGTTTAGTAGTGGCGACTGGCGACGGTAAGTCATGCGACCGTAGTGTAGTTAGTTTATAGCCTAGCGTTAGCTTTTTACTTCTGCCGATTGTGTTTATGCTTCTTAAATCATAAAAGTGGTGATTATTTATGAAGATTATCTTGCTGAACAAAACATTTAAGTATCACAAACGTGTGTTCACCACAGAGCTTATTTTCTGCAAGAATCCCAAATCCAATTGGCTTTTTGTCGAGGGAGCGAGAGCGATGCTAACTTCCTGTGTGACCTACAAAACTACATCATCCCTGAAGCACTCTATTAGCCTACACATCCTCTGTGATTTGGCCCATATACTACCTGAATACACCCTAAACGTCATTCAAATAGTCTGTTGTGGCAACATATCATATTGTATTACAAAGTGACAGTGTATTTAAGATCAGTGCATTGGGTGTTAAATGAAAATGTCTGATATTAATGACTGATGATGATGGAACATATTTGGACCTTCATCAGGACATAGACCTGAGGGTGAAGTGGCCCAATGACATCTATTACAGTAACCTGATGAAGCTCGGGGGAGTCCTGGTGACTTCCACTGTAATGGGATCAACATTTCATCTGCTCATAGGTAACTGACTTTAACTGACATTTCATTTTTTCACTCGTATGTCAACATGAACATGATTCGACTAACACACCGTTTCTGTGACAGTTATGCAATCAGTTATTTAGTGTGCTGTCACCTGCACCTACTCTGTTTCTCACCAGTGCGGGAATACAGTGAGATACAGTTGTTTGCACAGAATGACATCATAATAATTCTTGGCCATGATGTGTCCTACAGGCTGTGGGTTCAACGTGGCAAACAGCAACCCAACCGTGTGCATCAATGACCTGATCCAGCAGTACAACATCCAGCACGACTGCAGCCTGCAGCCGCTCAGCTGCACGCAGCTCATCGCTCGGACTGTCAGCTGCCTCGAGGGCCTCATCAGCAGCTTCCAGCAGGGGGGCCCAGACGCTGTCCTGCCCACCTACTACAAGAGATGGCTTCACAGGTGAGCACTGCACACACCCCTCTGCGCTTTGTACTCAGCTTTTACTTCTCATTTAGAATCAGAAAGTTGATTCAGCTTGTACAATGCATACAACGAATTTGTTTCAGTGGAGCTGTCAATACTAGAGGTGCACAGATCAATTTCTCTCCAATACAGATTCTACACTAATTCTGACACCTCAACTCAGGATATCTGCTGATACGAAGTACCAATGCAATACCAGTGCTCTCTTTTTCCCAAATTTATTATGAGAATTAAATTGTGACTGAAACAATGATAAATATGTAAGAATGTAATGCACATATACAAATACAAATACACAAAAACATGAATTTACAGGGAAGGAAGGCGTCAGTTTCAGAGTTTTGTCATTTCCTGAATCCTATAATAACTCCCCGAAAGCAAAACTGTGACCGTGGCTCTCTGTGCTCTGACCTCAGCGGGACTCGGGTGCATCTCTGGAGCGAGGACGGACTGGAGGCTGAGGTGGTGGGTCTGGACCCAAACGGCTTCCTGCAAGTGCACAACAAGGAGCAGGGCGTGGTCTCCGTGGAGCCTGATGGGAACTCCTTCGACATGCTGAAGAACCTGGTGGTCATCAAGCAGCATTAGGACCAAATTCAACAAAATCCAGAATCACCTTCTCTCTCGACAGACTGAACCAACAGCTGAGGTATTTAGACAGAAAACTTTATGTGACTATATAAGTGGTTCTGGGTTTTATAAGTGATTAATACAGCACTAAATATATTCCTATTGGAGTATTGTGTAGCTTCTCTTTATGTTAACCTGACATACATTTGAAGTAGTTGGGATAATTTATTGGCTACAGTGATGGTAGCTGGGTTTAAAGGCAGCTAGTCATATCTGCGTCAGTTTGATTATGACCTGCTGATTCGGGACCACCAGTTAAAACCATTATCAAACAACTTGTACTGTTTTCTGGGCGCATTACATCATGTACCCCTCATCTGAACACCTAAACTGATTTCATCGTTACATAACATCAGTGATCATCATTGCAGCTTTCGCTGTTGCTAATTTCAGCAAAATAAAGATTTCCACAGAAATATGTTGTTCATGTCTTTAAACTAACCAGCTTCTGTTCACGTACCTGGTCACAGCGGTCGACAAAATCCTGAATGTCAAAGTCACAAAGATTCAACAGTCTTAAAGAAATACCTGCTGCAAAGATCATCACTCATAGTCATGTGTCTCAGTGTCTAAAATAAAATGAAATTAAAGGTCTAACTGAAAAATAAAATTGCTGTAGTAGCTTTTAGATTTTAACAGTAAGTTATATGTTCAATTCTGACAGTTTCACTGAAAGGAAAACCTCCAAATGAAAAAGAAAAAAAACTTTTTCATATCATTAAAACACTTAAACCAGGGGTCTCAGGGCCACTGCTGGTATTTTCATCTCATAGGAGGGCCACTTCAATGTACTACAAGAAAGCGCAATATTCGTGTGTGCGCGCTTTATTCTACAATCACTTCCCTCATCAAGAATGATATCAATCAAAATATTCAGTTCACTATTAGTACAGTTGAAACCTCAGCTTCCATCTGACACTGAACACAGCACTTTACGTACTTCCATTTTAAACATATTGTATACATTTTTGTCTTCCTGGTGTTTTCTAATTATTACAAAAATGCCTCCTCCGGACAGCACGGATGTGCTGATTTAATTACAGTCTGCCTGGCAGACGATGAGATGTCTTGTGTGCCAAGTTAACATTTTGAGTGTCTGAAATGGAAAGGATTTTTAGACATTCATAATGTAATAACTGCAGATAATGTAATGAGAGTGCATGACGTAATAAAAAGAACTTGACAATATGCCCATCATGTGATAAAATGTTGAGCCAATAATATAATAACTGTTTTGTGCATAATGTAACAAGTTATTACATTTCAAGTTGTTACACTATAAGTTTAGTGGAAACTTTTTTTAATGAAAAATATAACTTGATATATATTGTAATAACAAATTAAAAGTCTATCCATTAATGCCCAGCCAGCAGGGTGTAAATACAAGCAGTGCAGGCAGTTGCACTGGGGCCCATGGGGTTGGGGGGGGCAGTAGAGAGTGCGGGCCCTCCAACAATGTGTTGGGCAGAGAACGTGCAAGTGATTCAGATTGCTACCTCAGAAATACACCATGCGTTCAAAGAACTACTCACGTTAATACAGTATAAGCCCTCGAAAAGGCAAACGCATCTCTGTCATGGTTTTAATTTTTTTGGTCAGAACCAATCTACTCTAAAAAAATAATAATAATAAACTCTAAAAAATACTATTAAATTAATAATTTCTTATTTTCTTAGGTATTTTTGACATATACAGAAACACAATAATGATTGCTGGGTAATATGTATGTTGATGTTGTCAATGCCCCCATCACCGATACCTTGACTTCAATACTGGTTCTAGAACGGTTTTTCCTGCATGCCTCTACGACGCATAATGTTAGACAGCCAATCACCAGCATTATTAGATCATGGTATAAGCATGCTGCGTGCTAATTGACTCACTGTCGCTGATGAGATTTACTCGGCTGGTGCCCCATTCAATGCAGGCTGATAAGAGCCTTCTGGACCTTCTAGTGTGGGGAGCCAGCCCCTACTGACCCAAACGTATCAGGATGACAAACACTCATATTAACGCATTAAATCGTGTGATCACATTCAAAATGGGTGGTTCGAGTCTGCCTGCTCCTGTTAAAGTGTCCTTGAGCAAGACACTGTGTGGAGGTGTAACGATACATCGATCTGGATTGATAAATCGATTCAAGGATCAACGATACAATACCATCGATACATATCATCATCTTTAAGATGCACCTTTATTTTGAAATTCCCTATATTTATTCTTTTTTATGAAAAATAATAGTTTGTTTTTCATTTAAATGTCTGGAAGAGCTCAGTAATAAAATGGTCAAATCATATGTTAGTTGTTTTTTGTGAGTAGATATAAATGTAACTGATTGTGTTAAATGGACATATGATATTGTCTCATATCGATCGCAGGCCTCTGAATTGAATCAAATTATAATTGTATCGTGGCAGACTTTGTGATATCAGCAAATATCGTATTTCCAAATGGTAAATACATTAAAGAAAAAAATCACAACAAGTAACTTTACCACTTAACCACAGAGTGCTTATGTTGAAGGTGCTGTGTGTGTGTGTGTGTCTCTGTGTGTGTGTGTCTGTGTGTGTGTGTGTGTGTGTGTGTGTGTGTGTGTCTGTGTGTGTATGTGCGTGCGTGCGTGCGTGCGTGCGTGCACGTGCACGTGAGGCCGTCCCACAGCGACATGATGACAGTTCATTTGTCTTCAGCACCCGAGCCTTCTGCTTCTTCTTTCCCAGATGAAGTGAAAATGTCAAAGGAAACATGCAAACTGCTGGAACTGTGTTTCATTACAACCTCAGCCCTCTTCCTCTAACCCCGTATCTCGGACATATAACACGCCAATATGGAAGTCATCACGGTTACAGTATGTTCTGTAGAGTATTCATACCATGAATGAGCGGGTGCTCTTAAAGAAACCCTGTTTATACCGTCTGGATTCGTTTGGATATTTTTGGCTTAAATTACAGTGATGAATGAATAATTGATTCTATAATAATGTGTTCCTTTTAAATATTTAGTAGAAGCACCTTTGAACTGTTGAACTCTGTACAGTTGTTATTGTTTTCTATGATACAAAACATACAATGATACAAATATTAAGTAGCTTAGTTTTTTTTTCCCGCCAAGAAATTGAAACCAGCTGTTGGTCCTTCCAGGTACTACAGGTGTATTTCACCTAAATCTTGTCACACCTTGACTATATGCACACAGTTGATAAGTATGTGACCTCTAAACACAGCTGCCTGCACCAGTGATCATCCACGCGTGTTGTAAACTGTATCCTGTAGTGTGTTCACACTGAAAAAGTGACAAAAAATATACTTTAAAAAGTTAGTATGCATTTTAAACAATTGATTTTTGAGTGTTCTGTTAATGTCCAATATTGTCCAAAGCAAACAGAGAGGAAATGGACGAGCTGCTCCCAGCTGCAATACATGACAATACATTGTTGATGGTGAAGAAAACAAAAAAGTGAAATACAGGCTACTGTATTTAATCTCGGAGCCCCTCGGCTATCTGTATGACGACGATTTAGCCTCTGGGGGCAACAGGGAGCCGAAGGGATGACGTCTTTTTGTAGGCTAACCCGGAAGTTAGCGTCACCATGGGCTCCCTCGTCAAAAAGCCTATGGGATTTTTTAATTGGATTTTGGATCATTG
>JAOVVB010052917.1:387-14632 GCA_028570985.1 Heterobranchus longifilis
GTTCAGTGATGTATTACCGCATTCTTTTGTGTGGCAATTCATGTATTTTATCATATAAAATCATGGTACTAACATAATCGCAATACAAATCGAATCAACACCTGCGTATCGTGATGATATCAAATCAGATGATCCCTGCTGATCCCCATCTCTACAACACAACCAGGTTAATAAGCTACACATCATTAAACTCTTCATTATCTTATCAGGTTTCTTATGTAGAGTTCAACAGAAGTTACAACTGAAACAGTGAAGGGGAATTTTCCTCTTTGCTTTTAGAACTTGCTGTGTTTTCAATTCTGAAAAAACTATGTTTGTGTGTGTGTGGGTGCGTTTGTGTTTCAGCCTCCGAAAGAGAAGGAGGAAGAACAAGACGCACAGAGCACTTTAACCACGCTTTTCCCCGGCCAGAAGAAAAGAGTTTCACATTTCAAAGCCAAAGGAAATGTAAGTATTGAGCTGTTTACTCTTTTTTTTTTTTCTTTCTTTTTTTTTTTCCCCCACAATAATTCACTACCAGTCAAAAGTTTGGACACAGCTTCTTTTTACACTAAAACCTGCTTTATAAATCCTTCATAACGGCTCTAATCTGAGGTGCTGGTTGTTAATTAGTGATTTCTGAGGCTGGTGACTCTAAATAAACTTCTCCTCAGCAGAGTTAAGTTTTAGTTTCGCTTTCCTGGGAAGGTCTTCATGAGAGACAGTTTTTATCATGGAGCTTGATGGGTTTTGCAAATGCACTTGACTCAATACTGTTCTTGCAAGAACTGTTCCAGAACAGCTGACCTTCGTGTCTTAAAATAACAACTTACCGTTATTGTTGTTGTTGTTACTTATTTGTGTTTATTTCATAGTTTTGAAACATCCAGCATTGTTTTAAAATGTAGAAAATAAATCAGTAATCAAATAAGGAGATATTTAGATTAGATTAGATTGGATTAGTGTCCAAACTTTTGACTGATACTGTATTTGTTGATTTGAATTATTAAAATACAACACAACAACAAATCAACAAAACACTTTACTGAATTCTAACAACAGCATCCTACTATCAGCAACACAAAGGAGCCCTGACAGCGATGGCCTAATTGTGCAATGAATTGCAGAAAAGGTGGCCAGGTCTTTTAAAAGTCTTAAATTTTCCTTCAAGTCTTCATATTAAATTAAATGATGTAGATTAAATTAAAGAAATGGGAGGAAATGTTTTAATGCGACAGGCTGAAACGTGCCTAAAGATAAAATTTAAAGATTAAAAACTATTCTGTTTATGTAAGAGCCTCAGCAGCGACCTCATTTCTCCTCTCGTCTTTTCCAACCCCTCAGCATTCAGCATCACCGGCCTGATCATCTGTCACCACCTGTACCCGTTTCTCACTGGTTCATGCCTTAAGTTAGAAGGTTTTTTTTAAATGCTTGAATGATTCATAGGTCACTGTGTGGCTTAATAAACAAAAAGCAAAAAACATTGCTCTGAAACCGCTCAGGTACACTGACTAGACTGAAAACATTGAGAGACAAAAAAGTCCTTCAAGAAAGTCTGGGTCTCTGGAAGCAAAATATGAAGAAATGATGGGATGCCAGGAGTTACTGTATTTTCATATAGTTGCATCAGAACATGAAGGCAGTTGTTCTATTATTCCCTGCTTGCTGCTTATCGTTGCACAGACGGAGTCGTCGATGAACGCCCCGCCCAAGCCTCAGCGCAGACTGACCGCTCAGGAGATGTGTTATCAGCGCATGCAGATCGCCCAGCAGCAGGCGGCGCAACTCGCCGCGTCCGCCGCCAAGAATGCATCCCCTGCGCCACGTCCGCTCTCCAGTGCCGCAGGGGCGGGCGAGAAACGCAGACTGATGCACCGGCCAAACCCCGCCCTCGTCTCTGCAAAAAAACCTGGTACGCAAGAATTCTTATAAAAAATATGATTTGCACCATTTATCACACAGTGAAGAGGAAATAAGCATGTTTTTATGCTTTATAAAAGAATTAATAAAATAATTACAACTTAAAAAGCTAACTTTGATGTCATGGAATGTATTTAAAGAGACATAACTACTCACTCTTTTTGTGTACGTGTGCATGTATCTGTGTTGTATTGTTTTAGTTTTGGCGGAGTCGCAACATGCTAGCAGTGGTGTTTTATCACCCAGCAGATCCGTACCAGATCAATCGTCGGTCAAAGCGCACACCTCATCCTCCATGTTGTCCAAAACCGTGTCCACTGCGGCGCAAAGGAGAGTGGCGCACACTCCTACGCTCAAGGTGTGAATCGCACAACACTCACACAAAAATGTTTTAAAAGTCTGATATAGGCAACTTTTTTAGTTTGTTAGTAACTTTTTTCGTTTGTTAGTGAAAGTGCGTCTGAACATCTGGAACAAGGAGAAGAAGATGATTGCTATGATGTGAGAGCTAACACTGTGAAATGTTAAGGCGTTATTAGTTTATAACATAAATATCTTGTTTGTCCACTGTTTAAGCAGAAAATGTATTATTTATTTTCTTATTTATTCATTTTGTTTATCTTATTAATTGTAAGTGTTTTATCCTTGGAGTGTACATACTTTTGCATTCAAGGCAGTAGGCTGCCCAGTGACTGGGAATTCAAGAGAGCAAAATTGGCTGTACGTTCAAGATGTTTTTTTTTAAATTGTAAGACTCAGACTTGCATAAATAAAATATATGGAGTGCAAAAACTTTTGTGTGAGGTCATGTATATAGAAGGTGGAGAAGAGCGCTTTCCAACACACTGGACACCACCATGTGATGCAGCAAGAGGAGCATTTTGAGTCAGCTCTTGTCTTCTGTAACTCACTCTCACTGTCTTCGTCTCCTTTTCTTCCTCCAGAGCGCTTCTATGAAGCGTCCCGTTATTCCCGCTGAGTTTGGAGCGAAAGTGCCCACTAACATACGCCAGCGCTACCTCACCGTTTTCATCGATGAATGTCTTAAGTTTTGCTCGTCCGAGGAAGAGGCGTACCAGATGGTGAGTGAAGTATTACTTGTAGCCTAGACCTGGGTGAACGGCGACTCTGTTTAAATCGATTAGTAAGTTTTCAAGTTAAAAATCTATTCTTACAATCATTTAGGTAAACTTACTGTTCAAACTTTAAATGATATTGAATTCCTGAAAATACTACAGGTTGTCCCCGACTTACGAACGAGTTACCTTCCGGGAGCACATTTGTAACTCTGACTTGTTTTTAAGTCTGACAAAGTGAGTCTTATACGCCTTTGACCCGAATATACAATGTAAGGCGTACCAATCCACTTGACTAAATCTGTCCCCTTTCCCGACACTGCCATCATGTTGCCAAAAAAGTAATCGTTAAAAGGAAATTAATCTCACACAGATGTAACAGTGTTGTTTCTGCACCTTTAAATCCTGAGTAGAATCCCAGACGCCATTTTATCTCAGAGCTGTTTTCCACTGTATAGGACTGTGAACTGTCTTAAGGATTTTTCCGAAATTAGGATAATTCACCATTAGGACAGTTTTACAGGACAGACATTTTCGATCATTGTGCTCCTGGATTAGTTTCACTGAAACCGGTGAGGCCGACTCATTTCTCCCGCTCTCCCACACGCACACACGTAATATACAGGACTTTAGACATTTTATACATTCACTTATACAATGAAAATATTGTATATAATTTAAAATATTGGTATCTGGTGCACTGCAGTCTTTTTTTTTTTTTTTGTACAACATACGTGAGCGACTTCCATGATTGAACCAAAAGTATACTCATGGTCTGTTCATATTTGCGGAAATTCATAATTTGAATGTTTGTAAGTCGGGGACTACCTGTATTATTTTGTGAGAATATAATTTCTATAGTTTGGAGGGTGGAGCAGAAGATACCGGACAGGAAATAAAGATTATTACTATATAAGAAACTTTTAAGCAATCTTTAACACAAGTTAAAAACCAGATAATAAACAATTGTGATGCCCAAGAATTAAATGGAATTAAATCAAAAGCCCACCCATAATTCACAGCTGAACTTCTCGCTCACAGTGTTGTGTGTTTTTGTCTTCTGAACTTTGAGAGGAAAATGGAAACCTGATAAGGGATTGTCTTTTTAATAAATAATACCAATAACTCAAAGATGTAATCGGTTTATGTGTTATCTCAAAGAATCATAATAAACATAATCAATTAAAAGGCAGAATGGTTCCAGAAATGTTTATTTAGTTTAAACAGTTTGTGTAACATATCAAATTGGCCCAAAAAGCATTGTGTCAAATAAACATCTTTTGTACATGCAAATTTAAAAAATATTTCCAAAATGCATATTGGTGACAGGACTAGGGCTTATTATAATAATATAATGTGTGTAAAGGTGAGAGGAGGGGTGTGTGTGTGTGTGTGTGTGTGTGTGTGTGTTTGTGTAAAGGGACACGGTGTCAAATTACGTGCGCGCGCACACAACGGCATGCTGACCCAGGGAGAGAAAGAAAATGGATCTTTAACCTCTCTAATGAGACTTGCTTTTGCTTTACGCGTGCGCGCACATGTGCGTTATTATAAACAGTACACGCGCGCTGTACACACACGCATACAATCACACAATAAATTGTTTTACGCACACACACGTGGTCACAGTGTTATAGTAAACAGTACACGTGTGCACGGATGTTGATTTATACCAGTAAGAGACGGGCACTAAGACCCAGCAGGGGAGAAGATTACTCACAATTCCGCAGCACAAGAGAGAGAGAAATCGTTGGCTCAGTTGTGATCACATGATGCTCGGCATCAAAACAAGAAGCGCATGCGTGATACATGATACTCGGTACTCGTAAACCAAGACTTGTTTGTTTTCCAAGTCAGAATTTATTAAAAATCTTTGCTGGTCTTGTGGAACACTCGCAAACCGCGTTACTCGCAATCCGAGGTTCCACTGTAGAAGAATTCCTTTAGGCGGAGTCATGGCTTTGTCACGTTCTTTTCACTTCATTTGTAATTACTTTTAATAGACAAATCAATACGTATCCAATACTTATAGCTCTTTGTTTTTTTATGATGTTGTTTGTTTAGGTGTCTTCTCTCCACTGGTTCTTCCAAGAACAGATGCACTCCATATTAGGTTTGACACCCTAATTGTAAACGGTGAACTCCCTTCATCTACTGAAACTCTGTGACTACTGATGACAAATAGTTGCACTAGAACCAGTTGTAGGGTTCAACAGCAAGGTGGGGCAGGAGGGTTGTGTGTGATTTGATTGCTTATCAAACCACAAACTAATGAATTTGTCATTTGCTAATTTCTGTTCATCCCAAAGCTGTTCAGTGGGATTGAGTACAGTCAAGGCTCTGTGCAGGACAATTGAGTTCTTCCAGTCCAGTCCAATGTTAAACAACCATGTCTCCATTTAGCTGGCTTTGTGGTCGGTCTCACAGGTGCATTGTCATGTTGGGACAGGTTTGCAGCTCCTAGGGGGGGATGAGGCAAAATTTCGCACCCCAAAGTTTCACCGTTTCATGAGCTGAATGGGCTGTCGAGAAAAAGGCACACACTTCAATCTTTTCAACCGGGTGAGCCATTTTGGTTTTGACCCTCTGACGGCATTGTTTAAGTTTTATCGTACGATAATACAGATTTTATGATCGTGCTATAGCATTCCATACTGGTAGTGTAATGCAAGGGCGGGGTTGGATTGTTCAAGCACATGGGAGAGTTTATTGTTATCATTTGCATATTTATTCAGACTCGTACGTCAACGCATACTTTCTTCCTGGAAAATAAAAACATTAGAAATGTTCTTGTGCTGATTTCTTAAGCATTAAAACAGATTAAACCATTTATTGTTGAACACAGATCATGTTTGACATGAATGGTTGTTTTATAATATGTCAAAGGTTCTAGTTTAAGTTACTCTTCAAAAGCACTTATGTAGGAACTCATTCTGTGCCTTAAAAGAGGATTTGCACTACCATAGTAAATCAATCTGTTTCCTGTCAACTGAGCGCAAGGAATCTATGCAAATCGCTTTGTTTCTGACATTCCAGATAAGCAATTGTTTCTCTTTCTTTACTTAGACTACAGTAATTATCATCTAAACAAACAAGTATAGGACAGAAGTATAAGAGCGAAGGTCTGGTGTGTATCTAAAGGCCTGTCTAACATGCAAATTACATGACCGTAGGCAAGACTGTGCAACTTTAGTTCTGCTTAAATGTTTCCTAGAAACCTGTTCAAACACAAAGAGTGTGTTCCAGCTTATGCAAATGTGTCACAAAAGAAACTCAAATAGCTATCTCATTACTTGCTGATAGAAGTGAATGTGCATGAATGAGGATTAAGGAGTTGAATTCCAGATCGCGATTGGTCAGGAGGAGTATATAGGGTTGGATTTTACGTAATTCAGTAACTAGTACAGTAAACACAACAGTGAGAAATGTAACTCATGAGTACTGTCGCACAATGAGGGGGTGAATATGGTATTATCTCTAGGAATAAAAAAAAGTCTTTGTCTGTACATTGGTCAGAACTCGCTCTTTCAGTGATATCTTTACGTTTCATACACTGGAGGACCAGAAACCAGTTTCGGGAAAATTTCTGTCTGTATGTCTGTATGTCTGTCCAGCCAGATTATGTCACAAGCATCACGCAAAACTGGCTATACAGAATTTAATGAAACTTTGTCAGTACTTCAGCTAGTATGGTATAAATATCATGATAAACTTGGCATTTGCCAACATCACTCAGGAAATTTTGTGCCCTGAAGGGATTTTCACAAATCGTTATTGACAGGTTTAGCTTGTACTATATGAACTTACAGAAAACCAGTTTTGCTTGAAGAGTTTTAATTCCAGCATCTCCCATTTAAATACGAGGAACAAACTCTTCCTTTCGAAACATTTCACGATAGCAGAGACTTTGACATAAATTGTGACGTCTCACTGGATCAGTTGATTTCCATAAGCGTGCTGCACTTGATGCAGATTTACAAAGCTGATTGTGGCTTTGTGACACATTTCATGTCACCATGGATATTTCATAATATAAAAAATGACACTGCAATAAGTCTCGACTGCAGAGAATTTTTGTACTTCTTCTGCATCGTCTTATTTGTGATATACTATCCCTATTACTAAAGAAAAAAACTCTTTGAGTTTTCAACTCTTTGAGTGTTTTTCCATTGCTTAGATGTGGCTATCCTGTGCATAACTGGTATGTCTACATGTATGACTGATGTTAATTCCTATTTCTTCCTAAAGCCTAATTCTAAATCCTACTACACACAAACCACAGATGGAGTCTTTATGTTCTTTACTTTTAAGTTGCTTTGTTTAAAAGCTTTAACCAAATGAAGAGTGAATATCAATGCAAATGTTTAAACCTCAGTGAACTGACTGTGGTTTTCAGAACCATGAACAGGAAGTTAAACGTGTTCCTTCTCCCTTCTGTCTCACCTGTGATCGGCACGTCCGGCCTGGGCTGCTCCCGCCTCCAGGAAGGCACAAACACTGTAACATCTGTGTGCCCTCGATCCAGGAAGTACTTCACCGCTAGCTGGATTCCCAGACAGGAGAAAACTTCCTTGTTTCCGTGACTGAGCAGACATAAAAAAAAAAAAAAAAAAGCAAGAATTTCTTTCAATCCTAAATTTCATCTTTAGACACTTGATATTCAAAGTGCTGAAATTAATTCCTGCAAATAACAATGTAGAATATAATAATTGATTTATAACCTCGAAATTTCAGAAGTGTTTCAGAATACCAAACATAACCACTCACAGACAGGTCACATTATGTCGTAATGAAATAATGATACTCTGCCTCAGCCCGGTGTAACGGCAGGCTGTCCAAAATTTCAGCCGGAACAGGATGATGGATTACAGAAAGAGCGTTAGAGAGTCAGAGCGTTCTTATACTCGAGTTTCACTACAGGTTACTGTGGTTAACGAGAAATATATATTTAAAGCGGCATAACTTCTCATAGACGTAAATAACATTTTTGAAAATTTGGTGTAAAAAAAGAAACAAATAAACAGCGCACACAAATGTTAAAACGCTGTTCAGTGGTGCAAATTATTATTTGGAAGACATTGCATGACGTACCTCAAAAGAACAACAAAAACTAAATAACTCACCCTATAATGTTAAATATTAAAGCAAATAAGTAGGGAATACAGCTGCACGATTTGATTAAAAAAAAAACATATTTTGATTATTTTGACAAATATTGTAATTGCAGGTTGAACTGCGAAATGCAATTTTTAAATGTACCAATAAGTATTTAAAAGTATTTACCTAGACTAGCAGCCATTAATGGCACAAATGCTGAAATCTTTTTAGGAGGATTTTTGGCAATATTTATTTAACATGTGAAAAGTATTTAAAAATTAAATAATTGCACCGGTTCATACTGCTATTTTTATTTTCATGTGATAAATTGTGCAGCACAAGTAAGGGATAAAATCGAAAAATTCCTATACACTTTTTGTACAAAAGACGTTCAAGTCAAACCAGGACAGAATAACAGGACACAGTTATGAGAGTAAAAACTCCCTTTATTTTTCTATATAACCCCTGGCTACACTAATGCACTTATCCCAGTATTTCACTAGTGCTTGGACACCATCAAGGTAGAAAGGTTTCTCATTCATCCATGATCGGACTGCCTGCTTCATGTCTGAAACGCTGGCCTCCCAGGAACTCCTTACAGTATGTTGGGATCCTAATGGCCCAAACGTGGAACTGGCATAGACCAAAGTCAGGACTGTATGGGGGATGAGGCAATAACTCCCGTCATTCACGGACGTATACACAGTTCAAATGTTTTACTGAGACTAAGAGTCTCATCACGGTACTGTTCTTCTGTAAATAATTAATAATAATAATAATAATAAAAATATTTAATTATTTGTCACGTGTACCTTACAGCACAATGAGATGTGAAAATGTGGATATGTGCATATCCCAGTTCAGAAGCTGGGCTCAGAGCACAGGCTCAGCGCCCCCGAAACAGAACAGGGTTAAGGGCCTTGCTCAAGGGCTCAACAGTGGCGACTCAGCGGTGTTAGGGCTCAAACCCCAACCCTCCGAACAGTAACCTAGTAACCCACAGCCTTAACCATTTGAGCCACCATTGCCCAAAATTTTGAGCCTTTGATTACAAAAAATTTCATCACAAGTCCCATTTTGACTTGAACATGCCGCCTATATTGACTCCTGTACATTATAAAGCTAACTTTGTGACTTTGTGGCCATTTAAAGTCAGTGTGTGAATGGATGCTTTTGTTTTGTCGAAGAGGATCTCGGTGTCATAGCGAAGGCTCTACTATGCGGTCGGGCCAGGTCTGGCACCGTGCCTTTCCTCACCCCATTCGGACCGCGTGTCTCTTTAGAAAAAGGGTGCAGGCGATTTTGCATAACACAAGATTGAGATATGATATGTCCTCACTTCTCAGTATTATATTTGCCCCTGGGCTTCTGGGAACTGTTTGTTCCTGCCATGAAAAATACTTTCTGTTTGTATTAAAAAAAAATAAAAATTTTTTAATGGAGATTGTATTTGTAATGTTTCTGTAATGTTTCCTTTTTCCCAGCATGAAGTCTTTTATCAGATTTAAAAAATTAAAAAATATCTAAAACTGATTTATATCACTGGTGTGATGAGGTCAAATAATCTAAAACACACATCATGGTGCATGTCAGCACAAAACACACACTGTTTAATGTTGCCATGTTGAGAGCTGCTCAGTTACCGATCCACATAGGGGTCTGAACAAAACTAAGCAAAGCTCAAACGCAGGACTGAAACCAAATTGTTGTTTTGCTCTCTTACACAATTCCTATAAAGAGTAACTTTCATCCGGTGACATGCTACGGTAATCCGGCGAACAGTCGTATTATTTCAGTCACAAACACGATTTCAAATGAAACCTTCCCTTAAACCGTATCGAATGACACGAGCCAGGAATGAGTCTTTGTGTACAGTACGCAGGTCTTCTTATGCATCAGTGTGCTTCGGTCATTCATGCAGCAGATTGTTCACATAGCTCTGAGCTCAACAAACGAAAATTTGCATATAACCGAGTCAAAGAGCTTACTGTATATAGATAAAAGTTCTTTCATTGTATAGTGACTAACATCATTGTTCTTTACATTAAATAACACATTTAAAAAGCATTCAAACTTTTATAATAATAATAATAATAATAATAATAATAATAATAATGGCAATATTCATTCCTTAGTCAAGAAGTACATGCATTATTTTTTTTTTCTTTTTTGCACATCATACTCTAGATGACAGATTTTTCTACAATAAACCTGAATTTTTGTTTTTTTTTATGGTGGAGCACATAAGTGCGCGGTCATCGTACCCTCAAAACATTATGTACATCTTTACAAAAATATTTGCTCCATTTCATTATTCAACAGCTGAAAAGATCAAGGTCAAAAAGCCCGATCTGTGTTTTGGGGTTTAAGTGACATTAAGCTGCTTGCACGAGAAACTGTCAGAGCATATTGTGGAAAATAAAATGCTCAATGTGTGACTTTGATGGATCAAGTTCTATTTTTTAAGCTGTACAGTTAAATTAAACAGAGCCTGAGAGTAAGAAGATAAGTCCTACCAGGACTGGTCATACAGCAATACGTTAGCATCATGTGGTAATCAAATTAAGTGCAACGTTAGCATTTTACTGTTCAGACCCTAGCTGCACAATTATGCATTTTAAATTTAACAAAAGGTTAATTGACATAAAAAAATATATTTTTTAATTCAGTTTAAATTCTGATTAAAGATTCTGACTTAACTGTTGATTACATGGATGCTGATTTTGCGTTACAAAGCATTTTATCAGAATATTACTTTTTCGGCATGCGCAAAGTGGTTCTGTATTGTATGGTAATGTATTTTCCTCTTTTCTGATAAATCCCACCTTCTGTGTTATGATTGATTTCAAGGACGCGGTTTCATCTATCATTGGTTTACTATGTATGAAATAATGAGACAATCAGTTTCTCAGAGTTTTACCTAGTGATGAGTAAAAGGAAATGTATATAAAATGTGACACTTGGTGGTTTATGAAAATGTGCCACCTTTTTATTTCTACTGCTATACTGCTACATTATATAAACATTATGATTAGAGCATACTGTACCAGTATAAATTTGGATTTACTTTCTACACTCCAGAACATTTTTCAAAACTATGAAATAACACGCATGCCATTAGGTACTAATCAAGTAACAACAACAACAACAACAACAACAGTCAGTACTTATTTTAGGACACAAAGGTCAGCTAGTTCTTGCAAGAACAGTATTGTCAAGTGCATTTGCAAAACCCATCCAACTCTCACGAAGACCTTCCCAAGAAACCAAGTCCAAAACGTTCCTTTCATTAAGAGTTCATTTAGAGTTATTAGCCTCGAAATCACCAATTAACAAACAGCACCTCGGATTAGAGCCGTTATGAAGGATTTACAGAGCAGAAGTAGCAGATACATCTCAATATCAACTGTTCTGGGGAGATTACTTTATATTTTGGATGCCTTCAGTATTGGTTTACAGTGTAGAACGAGCATAGAATCATGATTAGTTTTTTGACTGGTAGTGTACAAACTGCATGGTGTGGTTTATAGGGCTAGAACCCTCATCTAGACACTACTGGAAAAAGAATGTTAGATGGTTTGAATGTTTGAAGTTAGATGGTTCTAAGAAGCGTGAACTTTGCGTGATTTTAAATTTGCACTAAGAAAATATGCTAAAGCCTAAAAAAAAAACCTAATCATCTAACCCCTAAAGCTCCAGTGTGTGCTACAGTTTGGTTAAAATTAGAGATTCTGCTCTCAAAATGCTAAAAATACACCACAACAGTGTTGAGCTACAGCAAGTCTTCCTGTAAGTTCTTGTGACTGATATCGAGAGCTGTCCAAATGCTTGTCACAACCTTAATGGGTCCATACATTATTAATGAATTGATATTAATATGCTAATTTCAATCTCTTGAATCAGGTCAAACGATGGAGAAAAATAAAAAGTGACAATACAAAATGTTCTCCTGTGATAACATTTTTAATCACATCTGTTATTTTAAATAAAACATTTGATGAAGACAATAGTATTTTTACAGGCTTTATAAATTGCGTCATCAGTATTGTTTAGCTGAATGTTAGAGCTAGAAAATGCAAAGTTAGAAATGCTAAATAGCTAATTGCTACTGAATTGCTCGTCATTGATTATTGCTACATCCTATTGCTAGTAAATATTTATAATCATTACTATAATATTTGAAGCACTAGTCATTCTTTACAGTTACTGATATTGTATCATTATTTACTTTTGTTTAGAATTCTTAATAGTGTAATGCTAGTCGATGTTTCTAGTCAATGATGTTGCATCACTAGGCACTATTGATGATACTAAAAACTATAATGCTAGTCCTTACTTTTAGTAGTTATCATAATCACTACTGATATTGTAAAGGTAATTGTTGTTTATAGTCAATAATATAATAATGCTAGTTGTTGTTTGTTTTACTGTAACGTTAGTTGGAATTAAGCTCATTGACAATGTTATGCTAGTCGATATTTTTAGCCACTGCTATCAGTATCAGTAATCATTAATATAATTTTTTGTAATTTATAAGTGTAACACTTCTCTGTGTGTAGTCAGTGATAGAATTGTAATTCCAGTTGATGATATCATAGTTCATAGTGACATTCATAACAGTTCCATAGTGGTGCCAATATTAGCTAATATTGTAATGCTAATCATTATTTACATTTAAGGAACGTAAATGATATAGTCAATATTTCTAGTTCTTAATCTTAAAACGCTAGTCGTTATTTATAGTTGATATTTAAATTTTATGTATTGTCATTATTTAAAGTTGTTCTTGTAATGCTAGTCATTACTTATAGTTGTTCGCAATGTAAAGGTAGTAATGTTTTATAGATGTGTACTTGTAATGCTAATCCTTATTTATAGTCATTACCTACAGTTTGTACTGTAGCAAAGTAAAGCTAGTCATGTTTTATAGTTATTGAATGCAAGTCAGTATTTATAACTCTTGATATTGTAATGCTAGTCATTATTTATAGATGTGTTCTTGTATTGCTAGTAATTAGCTACGGTTGTTAGCAAAGTAAAGCTGTTTTATAGTCATTGATAACGTAATGCAAGTATAACTCTCAATATTGTAATTACTAGTCATTATTTATAACTGTTGATCTTTGTAATGCTAATCATTATCTATAGTTGTTATCTTCTAATTCTGGTTGATGTAATGCTAGTCACGATCTGTTGTTGTTGATCTTGTAGGGCAAGTCGTTATTTACATGCATTGGACCTATTAACTTTAGGGTGCTTTAGGATTCAAGAAGCTTAAAAAACTTTGCAAACTCCAGTTTCCTATTGTTATTCTTCACATTTATATTTATAGTTATATAGCAATATATTTTGCCCTGTGTTGTTAACTCACCCCATCGCTACGTTGCTGCCATCTATCACTATCGGCCTGAGGGCATCTCCCTCCTGGGTTGTGTACTCTTGATCAGCGGATAGAGATAAAACTCTGGGACTGTTCCTTTGGTTTTCATCAGGCGAAGCCAGCACTGTGGGGCCAAGAGAATCCTCCGTCTCCGCCGCTCTCACTTGTATCAGCTCTCCCAGAATCCGGTCGGTGTCAGTGTGGAGGCCCAGCTTAAGTATCACAGCATGGATCTGTGCATCGGAGAAGCCCAACTTCCTAAACAGATCCAGTTGAGGCTGAAACTCACAGCTCGGGTCAGCATGCTCCTCGGGTTGGTTTTGCTCCATTCTATGATACAGTTTGGCTGGACAGTGTGAAGATGCCCATGTAAGTAAGTCTGGGTGAATGAAAGAGGAAGCACACACAGTGCTGCAAAAGTCAGTCCAAAGGTAAGAATCCAAATCTAGAGGAAAGGCAGCAGGGATGAGACTGGCACCTATACTCATATTCAAAACAGGTCTTCTCCAGACGACACACCTCTGCAAGAAGAAGAACAACAAACATGTAACAAGAGATAATTTGCATTTTGGGGAATTCCAATGGTTGTACATGTCCTCAGGCAATAAGAACAGGTTTCATTAAGAGCACTATGTTCTACCCTCCTGAGACCCGAAAGAAAAAACTTTTCATATTTAAATTTTTTTAATATAACATAATTCTGTGAGATGTCAGAAACATGTCTCACAGATTTTTTTTTTTTTCAAAACTGTCATTTATTTCTTAGTTATAACATGTCCCTTGTAATGGA
>JAOVVB010052936.1:0-14631 GCA_028570985.1 Heterobranchus longifilis
TTACAACTTAAATACACTTAGTACAAAATTAGTTGTTCCAAAATAGCAAACTTCAAGTATACTAGTCATTAGTCTGGTACTTAAAGTACATTTAAGTATGCTTTGGCATGCTAGGATTTAATATACTTAGAATACTTTTTTTTTTTTACTAGGGTGGCTGTCTAATTTATATACTTTACTAGACTTGGTGGCCCTACTGTAAGTCAAAAACTAAGATCTTACATGCATTTACATTAAACCATTCCTCCACTATAAATACTGCTTATCCTATGTAGGGCCATGGGGGCACACACACAGTCACACACTACAGGCAACCTACAAAACCCCAAACAGCCTGCACCACATCTCTTTAAACTCTAGGAAAGTTCCTGAAGGGAACCCACCAAGCATGGGTAAAACAGGCAAGTATCACACACTCCTAACCCTGGAAGTGTGAGGCAAGAGACAACAGCAATAACAGACTGGACTCCATATTAACTTAAGGACATCATCTGTTATATTGAACTTCCAGCCTCCTAACACACAGTATGACTGCAAAACAATCCCTGCTATCCGTTATCACCCAAATGAGGATGGGGTCCCTGTTAAGTCTGGTTTCCCTCAAGGTTTCTTCCTATTGCCATCTCGGGGGGTTTTTCCTTGACACTGTCACCCTCGGCTTACTTATCAGCGACATTCTGATCATTTTGATTCATACACATTTTTCACATTTCATACAAATTTCCATGATTTTCTTTTGGTTCTGTAAAGCTGCTTTGCGACAATGAACATTGTTAAAAGCACTATGCAAATAAAATTGAATCGAATAGTGGATGTTGTAGTTTTGACAGGTTTTTGTGTAGTTTTAAATGGTGGAAAATGGTGAAATCAGCAGTTGTGTGAAAGCTTTATGCACATACACAAAACTCTTTTATGAGCTCAGTGTCACTCAATGCTACTAAAACGTCTCTCCTCTGCGCACGTCTCTGCCTGAACGCCATTTCCTTGTCACTCCTAACCAGTTAGCACACCTCCGGAGCTCTCCTAAATTTTGGTGGTGATTTCCTATTATAAGAATGTTGATTAATTGCTCTTAATCTCATTTGTAAAGTTAGGACCAAAATTGCATCACTCTGAGAATTTTTGGCCACTTGAGACACTTAGTCAATATGGGCCCTGATCTCAATCTTGATATAAACTAAGCCACGTTTGGTGTTGTTCAAGGTCTTAGACTCGCACCCACCGTCCCCCAGCGTCAAACTCCATTGGCTACGGTTTTCAAGAGATATTACTGCAGTTGTCATACTATGTCTGATTATTAAGCAATTTAGGGAAACATATGATAATACTGTATGGCCATTCACAATCATTCTTAAGACCATAAGCAATTAATGTTGATGAAAAAGGGTCACATTAATGCATGGTTTTAGTATACTCTATAGTGTATGTGGAGACCTGACCATCACATTTATAATAATAATCATTAATGTATAGCCATACATAAATAACTGTTTTTAAATAAATATTTTTGTTTGCCCTGATGTTCATCCTGCTTGAGCATATCTTCTTTCTGTTTCAATCCTAATTAATGGAATTGAATGCATTTTTTGTAAGGTTTCTTGGTCCAAATTGACCCCTAATGTTTATGCTACAGACTCCAGGTGAACATGTTCTAGTTTCTTCTGCTCATGGAGAACTGGATGAAAAGTTGTGGAATTTCTTTTTGTTGAGTCATTTGTTTTACATTTATTTTAGTCATTTGTTATCAAGTATTTTTTCTTTCTTCCTCTCTCTCACGCTCTTCCTGCTAGTCCTGCTGCTATGGTAACACACGGTGAAAATATAACACTGGTGCGTCCTCGCGTGGCAGCTCTACATACAGTATCGTGCCCTACAGGAGACTGCCTCTAAGTGTTTTTGGGAGTATGCACGATAATGATAGGCATTCCCAAAATTTAATATGAGATGTTGCGATGTACAACCTTGTGCGGTTAATCATGTTTCCCGGTTTTAATAAATCACATCGAGAGTCCTAGATTAATCTATTGGCATCGATCCTGTCCTGTATTTTGCAGATTCATAATTAAAGGCTCCAACTTGCATATTCATTAAGGCAAATTTGCATGCATTATGACATTACATGGTCAAGGTCAATAACAGGTTAATCAACAATGATAAATGAACAAATGATTAAATCTGTAAAGAAAATATCACACTACAACAGTACTGCAGTTAAAAGGCTGCAGAAACAGTGGACTTATATAGAACATTTTTACACAGAAATATCAGAATTAGTCTTAAACATTTGTTATAAGCCTGGAATATGCCTCATCACACCATAAAAGGTTAACATGGAGTCATTGTCTCAACATTGCGTTTCAATGGTATTCGTGCCTGAATTGAATTTTGTGTGGTGTGTGGTGAATATTAGCGCGTGTGTGCGCGTTATGACATGCCTAAAGAAGGTCGTCCAGACAAGCACAGGGCTGTTTAGCTTACATACTCTCACGCAGGAGGGCCTGTTGCATGAAACGCTGCACGACTCTATTAAGGTGTGACACAGACACAGATACTGCATAAAAAAATTCATCTTTCCGACCTTCAGGTGCTGGGAGGATGTGAGCTGACCTGCCCAGCTCAGAGAGAAGACAGACAAAGTGAGACTATTAAGGCAACTATTAAAGTTAAGGAAATTATTTAACAGTTGTGTAAGGTTCAAAGGATTAAGGCTGAGACCGGAAATGTTTAGCTGAGGTTTCCCAGAAGTTGGGGTGAACTTGCATGTCAACACTGTTTGTTTCTGGATTATGGTCCAGTGGTGATGAAAAGTTTACTTGACTAAAAGTAAATATACCTTGATTATAAAATAGGCCTCTGGGCAAAAGTGGAAGTCTATGTGTGCATTACGTAGGCCTAAATGTTTAAATAAAGCCTGTTTATTTCATTGCCAATCGTTTATTTTGATGGTCTGGTGAAAGTGATCACATGTCTTCATTACGTAGGTACTACATTCTTCTACTTAGTAATGCTACTGCAGTAGCTACAACAACAGAAACTAATGTTTCCTTAATAACTTTATTTAATGAATAAAACTATTAATTCACAAAATTATACGTGTTGACAGTTAAGGTGTTAAGTATTTATTTATTGTATTTTTGGGCGTTCAGTAGTTTTTTTCCCCTTTTTTTCTTTTTTAAATACAGTAGTTAATTAAATTAACATCAGGTTAGAAAGCTGAAACAATTTTCATTCATAGCTGTTAGAGCACAGCAAGTCTAGCAAAGTTGAGTGCTAAATGATAAATCAGCTTAAGGTAATTAAAGCACAAAGCTAAGATCTGAATCCAGTAAGAAGGTTATAGTCAGTGACAGTCACGGAGTCTTACAGCATCATGATGTGGAAGTGTGGTCAATGAGATCATGAAGATTAGATTTACCCTGAGCCCAAACTGTTTGTGTAGGAGTGATAAACAGACATCAGTCACGTCAAAACTCTTGGCAACTGCATAAAGACTCTCCATTAAAGTAGACAGAAAGTGTGAGAGGGGTCATGTAAAAAACAAAACAGGGCAAAAAAGCAGTTATGATAAAAATCTGTTGCTCCTCTCACAGTAGGTTGTTGTTGTAGTCATATTTTGCCCTGAAAATAATGTAATATTTCTAATATGATATATATAAAGTCTGTTAGAGAAGCAAGAAAGATACGGTTTCTGTGTAAGCCAATATGCAACTCAATAAAATGAAACAGTTAACCTGGAGTCAAAGCAGTTTATAGAAGAATGGAAGTATAACATAACAATGTGAACAATAATTTTTTTTAATTAATAAACCGATATTATGTTATGGAGACATTGCAAATACTGTAAGTTAACTTTGTTTCAAAACAACATTTATTTTTGTTTATATAGGATAAATAACGAAATATTTTATATATTTTGTGTGTTATTCCAGGAAGATCAGAAATGTTCCCTGGCCTGACAAGTGAACAACTACATTGTTCATATTGTAATTTGTTCAGTATGAAAAGTATATATTTATATTCGATTACATTTCTATAAGCAGAGAGAGATATAAATATTCGTTCTGTGCCATGTGGCCCTCTGCAAGTGCAAGTTTGTAAACCTGAGAAATATTTAAGCACTGCCTGGACCAGTATCATTACAATTAAAGTAAAAGAATGCATGAGATATCAGCGAATATCAATATGATATGATTTCACACATACTGTACACTGTTAGCCCAAGATCTGTTTCTTAGCAAGCAAATTAATTAAATATAACTTAATTTATTAAAAGTAGTTTAATTGCTTTACTTAACCAATCTTTGTGTGTAGTAAGGTAATCAATTAGTGCACGATTTTTTATTATGTTTAATTAAAAATCGTACTTTTTTGCACTAGTCAGAACGACAAAGTTCATTTGATGGACAAGACCAATACTAAAAAAAAAAAAAAAACTTCAGGCCCTAGGCTAGTGTAGTTGAAAAGTACTGTCAAAGTAAATATCAAGTCACAATTTTTAATCTTGGTTAAGAAATAAAATATTGAAAAAGAAAAACTGCACACTGTGGTTTTTTATACCACTTTCAGTTTATAGATTTTTCAGAATTTGGCCGTTGTAGATCTGGTTAAAGTTTATATTGAGCAGTAATGAAAACAGTGTTGTGTTGCTGTGATGTTATTAAGAGCACTGTCTGTTGCATTACTAATAGTAATGAAAACTACAAATAACAGCACCATTGGCTAGGCAGGTCTTAGGGTTATCAAACAGAACGTTGGGGCTCAAGCCAGGTTCTTGTGCCATAATAAATATAAAATAAAATGGGTTCTTCTGAAAAAAAATATATATATATTATTATTGTTAGTTTTGTGTAACAAAGTGATTGTTGCTTTTATAGTAAATTTGAGTGCAAACATTAAATTGAATGATAGAAAACATAAATTGTTTTTAACAGTTGCATTTACGCTAATTCTACTTAAACAGATTTGCAATGTTAATTATGCATTAATTAAAAATTCTAATAAAATGAGGTGCCTGAAGTTATTTAAGCACAATTATCTTATCTGGCTTTTCAGCGCAGTAATTCACACATTATTGCTTACCATGTTGTTTAGTGAGAAATTATGAATATTTAGGTGTAATAAAGTATTATTCACAAATTCAGACACACTGCAAAACCTGTGCCATGGACATTTAGCTGTACTAAACGTAGAAATTTAAAATGCAAGAGAAAAACAGTTCAACAAAAAAATTTTTTTTTTTTAAATAGGTTACTGTTGGGTCAAAAATGTCTAAGCTTACAAAGAAAGTAATACCTGAATCCTTTAATGCTAAATACAGAAGAACTGGAGAAATGATACCCTTTTTTTAAACTTCGTTGAGTCAAGTTTACAGTACATGTGTGAACTTGCATAAGTGATTGCATTTGTATAATCTTATTTGTTTATACTCAGCAAAATTTGAGATCAGATTGGGCTGTTTAATATTAATAGTCCAATCAACAGAGAAATTATTATGCCTATATTTAATTAGATCGACATCACTCATACACACTACAAACAAATATATTTAATACCCTGTCTACAGACACTAATACATCATTGGACCACCTTTTGCTTTGATTATGGCCATGGCATCATTTCGATGGGCTTATGCAATGTCACAACATTTGTTCCTGTCCAAGTCGTATTAATTTATTTTGTATTGATGATGGAAGGACAGCTGCCCAAAGATTCTCAATGAGGTTAAGGTCTGGACTCTGTAGTAGTCAATCCATGTGTAAAAATGTTGTCTCATGCTCCCTGAACCACTATTTCACAATATAAGGCTAATTAATCCTGGCATCCTGGAATATACAATACATGGAATGTACCATCATCATCTACCTACCACCCGGTATGTACTGTATACTTTATACTCCGGCGATGTACTGTATACTTTTCACCCTGGGGATATACCTGCCGTTTCTGTGCCAGTTACTTATAGAGCCGGATTGCCAGCTCATGCCTGATTGTATCTGAGCACAAAAAAATTTGATTAAGGGTGAAAGACCTTAATCAAAGGGCCAACAGTGGCAGCCCGGTGGTGTCAGGACTCAAACCAGTGACCTCCTGATCAACAGTCCATCACATTAACCAGCGAGCTACTCCTGCCCGCGCCTGAGTCAACAGGGAAGAAAAAAAAATCTCCACTGATGTGAAAAACCTGGTCATTCCGAAGCATCCCCAGATCATAACACTGCCCCCACAGGCTTGTACAGTAGGCACAGGGTAAATCTGGACTCATAAGACATGACCTTTTTCCAATGCCGCACAGTCCATTCTTTATGCTCAGGCGACACTTTTGACTAAATTTCTTCATTGAATATTATGGGTCACCACTATCCTTCCAGGATTAATAAACCATTACTGTACTAATTGGTTATTAGGAGCTAAGCGGACTGGATTTCTAAGATGATTCTAATTTATATTGAAATGTAATTCATATCTGTTTGGCTAAGGACGTTAGTTAAACTGGAAGCTCTACTTCCTGTATAAAAAAAACATTACTAGAAATCTGTAATAATTCCAATAATAATAATAATAATAATAATAATAATAATAATAATATGACCCAGCAATCTGATAAATGTGGCAGCATTTTAATCTAAATCTTCCACTGTTATCCCTTTCATTCCTCCATATTCTCACTCACTCCTCATCTGCCTCATCCTCACCTGGCCTCAACCCCTTTTCTGGCAGCAGTCCATATCCAGTGAGGAAGCCCTCCACATCTGTAGGAAAGAACTCATCATTAAAGTGCTTTGTGATAGCTAAGAAGTTGCCCAGCATCTCTCCAGCTTTGTAAACCAGCACAGCAGGTAGAACGTTGTCAGAGAACTGTTCTCCTGCACCAGAGACGGCTGTGTTGATGCGGCAGAACTTGACGCTGGGGTACTCCGCAGCCAGGCAGTCCAGGCACCTGTCTAGCACCTCACAGTCCTTGACACCGGCTTTGTAGATGTGCACAACCACTAATGTGAGCTGGTGCTCCTTTTCAATTACTTCAAGAAATGCCTCACCGCTCTCCAGTTCGTGTACACCATTGAACCTAGGTCCAAAGCTGAGTCGTTCATGCATCTCCTGCATGCATTGCTTACGGTATTTGCGCAGACATTGTTCATCATCCTCTTTGAGCAGCTTGTACTCCTGGGTGCTCATCTAAAAGGATAAAAATGAACAGAAGGGTTTGGGAGATGGCTAAGTTAAATTATCAGAAGTATAACAAATGAAAATAAGGCTGAAATGCACTATACTGTCATAAGTACATGGACACATGACCATTACATCCATATGTGGTTCTTCCCCAAACTGTTGCCACAGAGTCTGAAGCAAAGCAATTAACAAAAAGCTTTACACTTTCCCTTCATAGGAACTAAAAGGCCCAAACTCTTATCCAGCAAGATAATGCCATGTGCACAAAGCCAGCTCCATGAAGTCAATGTGTGTTAAGGTCAAAGTAGAAGAAGTCAAATGTCCTGCACAGACCTCAGACCTCAACCTCAATGACTTTAGAATGAACTGGAACACAGACCAAACCTCAGGCTCTATTATCCAACATCAGTGCCTGATCTCATTAATGCCTGTAGCCACATTCCATAGTCAAAAGCTTTTCCAGAAGTGTGAAGCGTATTATAACAGAAAAGGGGCAATACATCTGGAATGAGATGTTCAACAACCACAGATGGGTGTGATGGTTAGGTGTCCACATACTTTTGGCCACATGGTGTACCTAGCATACTTGAAGTACAGTACCTAAATTGTTTTACATTTATGCAACAGCAGACAGATGAAAATATTATGTTTTTTTAAAACTAATTTTATAGAACACAAACAACCTTTGTTACATGTTGTTTCAAATAACTAAAGGTAAACTGCTTCTTATGCCAAGTCGTATCTCATTACTTTCCACAAAGCCCATTTTTTCTATTTTGTTGCAGTAAGAGAGTGTTGAACAGAGTGCGTACCCTGTGACTTGAGTTACCCGGGGACTCATCATTGAACTTGTGCAGGGAGGACATCTGCTTCAGCAGCTCCCTCTTGTTAGGAGAGAGAGACTCCTGATCCAAGCTTTCCAGCTTAAACTTCCGCCAGTCATTAATTACACCCTTTGGTCCTGGTAATAAATCATCATGTGTCACATTATTTTAGAGAGAATCACATAGCGTGTCTTATATCTGTATTTTATTTGTTTGGAACTTGTTAAATGTTAAATCTGAATACGGGATTCATATTTGGTTACATTCCTACACCTTCCATGCAGGTTAAATGGCTTTGTCTTCTTTAAAATTACTATTGATATCGCAAAAATCACTTTGTGACTAACAGAATTAATATTGATGTCACTTGGGAACCAAAGCATAGATTTAATACACAAACCCATGATGATGTGTTTGCTCTCTTTTCGCAAATACTGTTTTTTTCTGTATAGTAGGTTAAAGCAACTGATGACGAGCTCTCAAAATATTTAGCTGCACATCTAGTAAAGGCCACCTAGACATGGCTTTTGGCAGACGGCTTCATCCCAAATGATTTACAGAACTAAAATGTATATTTTACATTTATCTCATTTACCTGTGTGAGTCACAGCCACCTCCTCCTCAACTAATCCTCTGCCAGACATCTTCTATGAGGACACAAACAGCATATAATATTTTGTAAATGCCTATATGCAGAAAAAATGTACAAGCATTTAGCAAGGCACTAGAAAAAAAACAGAGAAACTGGTTACTTTTCCCTTGGATTACTGGATTGCTGGAGGAACTGTATATCCATACATAGTATTAGAACATACGTGACTTTAAACTCTACTATTAGAGTAGAGTTCAGCATCTATACTCACTATGTGACTGCTTCTCTCAGAGGAAAGTACGTCAGTGAGGTTAAAAGATTATTGCTTTATCCAGTTTGTCAGCTTGGTTGGCTCTTAGCATTGATTTTAATTAGTTTACTATTTTGTTCAAATTTTGTTTTCAAAATAGTTGCCAGTTGTACGTCTGAGAATTAAAATTTAAAACATCATGCTATTCGCATTATTACAATTCCACCCACTCTATGTAGATATATTCATCTCCATTCGTTCTGTTAGGTTAATGATGAAAACGCTGTGCAGATGGTGTCCTTCAGTTGATCCCTACAGGTTTGCACATGAGGCACCGGTGCAACATCTCCACCTAACACTACTATGTCCAAATCCACACCTGATGTCAGAAAGTTAAAGCTTTACAGTTTTCTAGATTGCAATTTTTATGCAATCTAGAACAATACATCTATATAAATAAAAGATAGGTTTTCTTTTTTTTTTTCATTTGTCAGAACTCACTCTTTCAATTTTATCTTTATGTTCCATACACTGGAGAACCCGAAACCAGTCTAAAAAAAAATTCTGTCTGTATGTCTGTATGTCTATACGTCTGTCCTTTGCAGTACTTAGACATCTGCCTAAAGTTTAACCTGCACCATAAGGGAAATCAAAATGCTGAGTAAAAGTGATGTTATAAACAGTTATTAGGATTTAATAATCTACTTTAAAGTAAGCTACTAATAAGCTATTAGCTCAATGTAAACAAACATCACCAATAGATATTAATTAGAAAAGCTAAACTAAATATTTTTATTGGGATTACCTAACATTTTCATTGCTGAAATAACGGTACTGTAGTGGTATAAGTTCATTTTAATGCACTGGAGTCGTTTGAGACAAAACCTAATCTTTATCTACTTTTTCAATTTCTGTGATTCACTCTCCGATTAACAAACAGGGAGTGTATTTGGCTGACGATGAAAGAAATACAACTTAGCATAAACAAGGGTGTAAGACACTCCACCTTAAAAAAATGATTTCTTTGTTGTTAGGCAGTTCTGTTCTGCTGTACAGAAAGACAGGCAGACATGTACATGGGATTCAACCTGAAATAATAATATCACTGATTACATTAAAGCTAATCAGCTGATTTTTAGCTTTAACCTTTTCACTATTTCTACAAATAGTTACATATATACTAACACTACTAACACTAGTAACATATATAGTCTTCTTTAAGATCTGATCAATTTCCTCACCAGATTACTTTCATTTAAAATCAATCAACAGTTCTGAATCCATAATGATGAATAATAATCATTAGATAAAGTTAATGGTATGTTTCTATGTCAAAGTTATAAAAATTCACATCATTCAAGCTGCTGGTTTGGGGCCGTACAATATCTTTGAACAGCTGGTCAATCCTTTCTGCTCAGTTTAAGTCAGGCGTTAGATTAAGCTGTTTGTGGGGATCACTAGGATTGAGCACAAACTGTAATCCTTTAGCATTTAGGTAGACTAGCCATGGGTTTGTATAGGTTACAGCATGACTTGATGATATTAAAAAATATCTCACTAAGACCTCATAATTACAAGTGTGTATGAAAAATAATTAAACATACTGTACATATTCTCTACTAGATTATGAAATTTATCCTAAGTTTTTCAGCTGCTGTAAGCAGATGTATAACAGATGGCATGGCAGGTCCATCTTTGGCCACCTCAGTCCTACAATAATAGACAAAAAAAAAAAACATAATGAGAGTGACTTACTCTGATCGTAGAGTTGTGTAGAACAAATAAGGGGTTCTCTTGCCTTATAATTGTCTGAAGAAATGTGTCTTTGCTAGGCTGTTACGTGGTCAGTGTCTGCCTCAGTGTGTTCTACTGTAGGCTGTTTGAGGACGGCTTTCTTATAATGAGGCTCATTGGACAACACTGCTCTATTCACTGAAATAGCTCAAGGTTTCTAAGAGGATTTAAATTCTGAAATCTAGAGCCAGGTTGAAGCAAAACCCAAAGACAAGAATAATGTCAGAATAAAATAAGAAATTTAGCAAAATGTGCGACTTCAGATTATTATCTGATGTATACACTAAGATAAGAACATACACTGACAGTCTGAGTCTTATCATATTCCATGTTTTTTTAATGACTTCAATTGTGACAGACATCATTTTACTCTTGACTTAATAGTTTTCTAACTTTCTCTGTGACCTACTGTATCACATAGTCATTCATTTAAACCAAGGTTGATTTAATAGGATAGGTGTAACATAATGACAGATTTGGAACCGTATACATCTTAATCTGGAAATGAATAGCATTGTAGGATCAACTTCTTCTGATTCATGTCACCATAATCATGACGCAGCAAAGCTAGGATTGCTGATGACGTGTATTCTTAAAGCTCCTAGCACACCAGATTTTGCCTTTTCTTTGCTTGCATTTGGTTTCAAAGACACCTGGTATTCACTTGTGTCATGAGAGAACCATGTTACAATACAGCACAATAAACATGGTTTTAAAGACTATATCTAAGCAGGTGTGTGAAAGAAAGTTCTGTGGCAGAGACGTGATGTCATCAGTGGCCACAGTTTCATGGGTGTGGTGTTGAAAACAATAAAATATCACCTCTGCAAAGAAATATATCCTATTGTTGTCCTGTCCTTTGCACAATGTAGAATAAAACTAACACTTGCATCAAATCACAATCATCCTCTTTTCACGCAGGCTATTTATACTGCTAGCTTTATTTTACCTAAAGAGGATTACAAACCTTGCTCAAGAGCTCAACACATGGCTGGGCAATTCTGGCTAAGCTCATATCATACACCAGAGCTCTGACTGCTGAGCCAACACAGTTTTGCTTGATCATGTGTGATAAAAGACAGTTGACTGAAGAACATGGACATTGCCTGGAGTGTGCTTGTGCCCTGGGTTAGGTTAGCACAACAACCAGGGCCCAGGGTCCTGGCCCTTCATGGTCATACACAGAAGAAGGGGTGTAGATGATTGATTGAATGTGCTTTTTCATAATGTAATGGTCAGTAAACCATAATATGCACATCATATTTCCAATGTTAATTTTGGCTAATTACTATTCTCTCTCTCTCTCTCTCTCTCTCTCTCTTCCAAGCTACACATGTTGCTCCTGGGCTGCCAGTGATCCTGTCCTTCTCTGTCTGGTTCATCCTGGTGTCCTGCTTCTTGATGGTGATCTTTTCGCATGGATGCCTCTTGTGGTCTGCTTGGGATATGTGTGGCTAGAGACAGTTTCACTTTATCACAAATATGGTCTTGGACTCGACTGATACAGACAGCTGTTCTTTAATGACTTGTGCCTGCAATTGCTCAATAATTCCTGAAATTACTATAAACAGTTTTGCATTTACTCCATATTAACTTAAACATATCTCCTGTTATACTAACCTTTCAGCCTCCAAACACACAGAATGACGAGATAGCTTAGCTGGAGGAGACAGCAGCACTATTTTCTTGGTGTAAGAAGATAGCCAAGAAGATAACCACCACTGTGTCATCTGCGAATTTCACAATGGAGTTGGAGCTGTGTTGAGCATACTGTAGCAGTCGTAGGTGTAAAAGAGAAGAGCAGGGGACTCAGAACACAACCTTGAGGTGATCCAATGTTTGATGTAATGCTTTCTAAGAACCGCTGTCCGATCTTTACCACTTAAAGTCTGTTTGTCAGGAAACTCAGGATCCAGGAGCATGACGAGTGGCTGAGTCCCAGTTCACTGAGCTTCAAGATTACAGTTACAGGGACTACAGTGTTAAAAGCTGAGCTGTAGTCGATGAAAAGAAGCCTGACATAATTCCCTTTCCAATGTCCAGATGTGAAAGTGTAGTATGAAGGACATGGGAGATGGCATCATCCATGCTTCTGTTATGACGGTAGGCAAATTGTAGTGGATCAAGGGATTTTGTTAATGAAGCACCGATAAGATCCTTTACAAGTCTCTCAAAGCACTTCATTACCAGATCTGAAGTTATTATATCATTATTATTTAGAACCACAGGACTAACTGGGTTGGAATTCTTGGGCACAGGAATTTTGGTGGATTTCTTGAAACATATAGGCACTGTGGACAGGGCAAGGGACATATTAAAGATGCAGATGAACACTGGAACTAGTTGATCTGCACAAATTTTTAGCACTCTTCCTGAAATTCCATCAGTAACAGCTGACTTTCCGCTGTTCACTCTCTTCAGAGCTCTCCTTACGTCATGCTCTGAGACATTGAGTGGGCGGTCTCCATTGACACTCAAGAGGACTCGAGGCGTGCATAGAAGGAATTCAAGTTATTAGCAAGTGCAGAATCAGCACCTGATGTGTTTTCCCTTCAAGCTATGTTTCCACTTTATTCCTGTAGCACCATTTCGCCTCTTTCACTGCCTTCTGGAGGTTGTAAGTAGCGGCCTTGTACGTGATCATATCACCGTGATGAGTCTGGCATTGTAGGCAGCAGCCTTGCGGACAGATCTGTCCATGCAAGGTTTCTGATTAGGAAAAACTTGAGAAACAGAAACCATGGGTACTAGGGTTAATTTTGTCAGCTATTTTTAATTTTAGTCTTAGTCTTAGTCTTGGGATAAATTTCCCTGTTAATATTTAGTCAATCTTTTCCTATTTTTGTTTAGTCAAGTTTTAGTCGACTAAAAGTCTGGACATTTTAGTCTAGTTTTAGTCAGAGAAAACATAACATTTTGGCAATAAGATTAATATTAATTAACCCTGTAGTCAATCTAGTCTAGCCCAAACCCTTTTTTAAGGTTTTCACAAAATAATTATCTTAACATTTAAAATGTATCTTTTCATTTGATTCAACTGCTACATGTCCATATTTTATTTACACTAACTACAAGACAATAGGATCAGTATGGACAGTGTTTTGAATTTATTTTTTTTTAAATATGAATTTACACCATTGGAATGTTGTAGGGTCACAATCATTTGTTAGCCTATTACATTAATGTGTTTGGCAACGGTTTAACTATAAAATAAAATACATCACAACATAATTATGTACAACATGTTAACATGTAGTACAATTTTATTTCAAATTTACATTTTATTTGTTACATACACAGTCATACACAATACGATATGCAGTCAAATGCTTAAACAAGCACTTAAAAAAAGATTAGTAATAGGAAATAAATATGGAATAAAATAAGAAATAAAATATAGAGAAACTTTAGCTAAGGAAAATATAGCTATAGAGAATATAGAAAACTTTACTGTGGAAATTAAATAGAATTAAAATAGAAATGCCCGGGGAATGTGCAAATATGCATGTGTAATAAGCAAAAATGAAATAGAAATATGTGCAAATGTGTCAAATGAACGAGGCAGCAAAATGGAAGCAACGGAATGGAGTGTGGAAAGGAGTCGCTGGAGATCATGACTTGGCTTGAGCAGACTTGGCGTACGGTTACACCATTGTGTCATATTTTTGTGTTAATTGGATTAAACTAAAACATTTTTTATATTATTTGATACAATTTTATCATTTAATTATATATATTTATATATATACTTTATATTTGTGTTTGTTGCATTTCTGGGGGAGTATGTCTGCAGTTTTATCGATAAATCTGCTCATATCTGCGCACACGTTTATCAGCCTTTTGATCAAAAAGCGCTCAGTGTTTAAAAGGCAGTGTTTATTGTTTAGTGTATATTTAAAGTGCATATACACAATAAAACAATATTGTTTTAGGCTTATCATACATTTTTGTATTCTTTGTTGTAATTCGTCTTTTTACACACGCGCGGATGCGTTACAATT